>PVKE010017527.1:0-30634 GCA_004027555.1 Craseonycteris thonglongyai
GTGCATATTTATTTCTATTTTACTTTTTGACAGATAGAGAGAGAGACAGAGACAGAGACAGTTAGAGAACCGAACTGTGGGAACTCCCCAGTTCAGCATGTGGGTCCTGCCTGGGCCGGAGCCGGGATTCGATCCTCGGTCCTCATGGCCTCAAAGCGAGCGCTCAACCCGCTGAGCCGTCCCGGCTTTCCCCCACTTTCCATTTCTTATAACTCTTATATCTAGGCTATTTTAAAAAATCATTCTGTGGTATAAATTCATTTTTGCTTACTACTGCTATTTTATTTTCAGAAAAGGTACACAATGTGGTGTTGGAAAAAATAAAACAATCTTTGTAGACAGACACAATTTATTGCTTTTCCTCCCTTCCTCCTACCTCTCCAAAAAGAACTCTAATTTTTCCATCTTAATTTTTGTAATTTTCATTAAAGATTGATCTTTTGTGCTGAACAAAGACACTAAGTAGTTCTGAAGTAAAGGAGTTCTTTTTATTTAAAATATACTAGCTATAGAGATATAGTACCTAGGATTCATACATGTGCTTTTTTTAACATCAACATTTATCAAAACATTGGAATGCTGTTATATTCATTTGCTCTACCCATTCTCAGTAGCTTAATACTTTGACCATTTTAAAATTGCACAGTTCTTAATCTGAGTATCTGTCAACTAGAACACTGAGGGTTTAACTTCAATTTCTTCCCCTCTAAAACTGCTTCCTAACATTTTTCTTAAATGATTTATATTAACTGTCACAAACAATAAACATATTCTTGAAATGTTTTTTAGATCTGTTTTACTACAGACTCCAGTGAAGTTCTACTGGGTGCAAACAGAAACCAAAATATCAAATATTATGCTTCTGATAGTATTCAATCAAAAGGGAAAGAAAAATATTTTGGGAAGAGATGTCTTTTCAGGTTTTTTAAGGGTGAATACTAGACTACATTGAATAAAAGTATAAAGGAACTATTTCAACTATGATTTGCAAAATACATCTGAGAAAAGTACACTTAACATTCTTGTCCCTATGTTTCTTTTTTTGTTAAAATCTGACTTTTGCTTTTAAGTAAACAAGTATAATTCATGAAAATTGCTGAGCTAGTAGAATTGTACATTTCCTTTTTATTACTTTTTTTCTTCTCATCCACTTAAGACAATATCCTTGAGAAGGGATAAAGACAAAATGTATGTTTAAGCAAATGGGGCTTCAAAAAAAGCAGTATTTCATTTATAAAAGAGGACTATTCTAGTGGACATCAGGAGAAAAGAAGCTAGAATTAGAGGTTACAACCAACCATCAAATCTTTTCCTTTTGTCAATATATAAGGTAATTAAATTGTGAAGTGGTTTAAGTGGACAGCCTATACTTCAAATTTAGAAATCTAAAAATGTTTCTAATTTTACTTTTTCTTGTTGCAAAAATAAGTTTTTCTTGAAATAAAATAGAAAAGCAATTTGCTCCACTGATCATGTTTCTCAGTATAGTGTTAGGATGACAAGTGCTTACAGCACCTCGTTTGAATTTTAAGTTTTCTAAGCTTGGGTTTCTAGTAGCCTTTTTTGTAGATAGTAACTCCCATTGATAGTAATTCAGAAGATTATTTTAATGTAGCTGAGGTATACCAGCTAGCTATACTCAAAGAAAATATTTGCTTTATTACAGCTGTTTGGGTTTTCCATATTTGTTCACAGGAAGGATAGGTCAACTACTAGGAAAGAAATTCAAAGCACATTTCTGTTGTTTTATGGACTCTTGTCTATGTATAGAAGCCAGCATGTGTAACTTAGCACAAATGGTTCAGAGCACGGGCTCTAGTTCGGCTTCTTGGGTTCCTGTGCCAGACCTACCATTCATTCATTAGCTATGCAGCCTTGGAATTACCTCTCCATGTCTCGGTTTCATTATACATCAAGTGAGGATAATACACTGCCTACCATGTGATTATTTTGAGTATTAAAAAAAATAATGCACATACAGTGATTATAATAGTGCCTGACACGTAGAATTGCTATTAATGTTAATAATTGTCATTATCAACAGCAGCGTTCACCCTCTTCTCCTTGTGAAGTTCATTTTGGTAAGTGTTTCTTCCTTCTCAGGTGCTGCAGAATTTGGGTAGCTCAGCAGTTGGATTTTGTTTGTTTGTGTTTTTTTGGCTGTTTTGTAGAATTTCTTGCCATACTTAAATAGCCTGACCAGACATACCATTTTAAATGGGACAGAAAATAACGGTACTGTCCCATTTCAAACAGTACATACAGTAAGCCTGGTCTCACTAGACTAAATTCAAAGTGTCAGTAGGCTAACCATATGTACCATGTGAAATGGGACAGTACCATTGTTTTCTGTTCTGTTTAAAATGGCTACATCTGGTCAGACTACTCTTAAATCTACTACCCTATGAAAATGACTACTTGAGAGTTAATGAACTTTAAGAATCTCAGAGGACAAAGAAATCTTGCTTAACAGTTGAGCTTATTCTCAATTACAGTACCATTCCTACTCCCAGATTATCTAGTAAAGATACTAAGCTCTGTAAGAAAGAGAATACAAATTCATTCAGAATGCACTTATTGAAACCATACTACGTGCCAGGCACTGGGCAGGTTACTTGGGATACGTGGAAAACAAAACATAGTTTAGGACCTAAAGAAACCTACTTTAATGGGAGAAAGAGAGGTTTGCTTACAAATTCAGTGTAGAGTTTTTAGTCCACAGAGCACTCAAGTCATCCCAAAACCAGCCTTGGGAAGCCAGAGAAATTAATGTGTAAAGCAAAAATATAAGAAACAAATTAAGAGTTAGGCAAAGAGTAGTGGGAAGGTACATTTCAGGCAGTCTGCAGAGCATGTGCAAAGGCCCAAAGACAAGACAGCATGGCTTATTTTGGAGTACTTTGCCGAAGTTTATTATAGCTGGAGGAAGGAATGAAACAGATATGGTGAGAAATGAGATCATGGAGAGGTATGAACAATATTCTATGACTGAGGGCTGAGGGCCTTGGATATCCGTGAAAAGGTTTTATTAGGAAGGTAACAAGACCAGCTTAGTACTTTAGAAAAACTAAGGGAGAATGGGGGTGGGGTGAGCAATGTAGAAAATTGATTGAATATGAGGTAAATTTAGAGTCAAGGAAGCAGTTCAAAGGCTATTGTGATAGTCCAATAGTAGAAGATGATATGTGCTAAAGAGAGGCAGTGGGTATATAACAGGGTGAACCAAGGAACTTGATTGCATTGTACTATACTCATGTCCAAACAGAACATACCGTGTTGAAATGTACTGTGGCTTGAGACTGCAAAAACCAGAGGAAGGGAAAGGTACTAACATTTCAGTGCTTACTAACCTGGACAGACACTGGCAAGGTGCTTTATATACCCCGTAAGCTTAAATCGGCATGCTTGGTAAATTTTCTATTTGTGAATGTACAGTTTCACTGATGACTACCTTTTAAGAGTGCTTTTTTTTTTTTTTTTTTAATTTTTACCATTTGTCCATTTAATGAAAACACATATACTACTAACATCCAATTTCACTGCCTTCTTGAAGTGGCATTGTGGAGCATAACTGAGCTTTTTCTAGCCCCAGGATCATCAATATGGAGAATGCTTTGATCATTGGGGAGGGCTTTGCATTGAGAAATGTAGCCCTTGTTGGCCCTACACTAAATTGTAGTGTTTTCTGAGTTCTTATATCTGCCTTTTTGTTTTCCTGTCTCCTCTCTTGCTTTCAGCTCTTATTTATATGTATATCTGCCTTCAAAAACTTCTATCCATACCTTTTAATTTGTACTTCTAACCAGCTATGAACTGGGGAAACATCATTAAACTTGTTAGAATAAATCTAAAAGGACAGTGAAAGCAAAATTTATATATCTATGAAGCTTGTGGCTCTCAGTCAGACTCCTTAGATGCTCTGTTTACTTACTTTATAACTTTTGCCTATTCCTAGTGAGCCAGATTGTTGGATAGTGACTTTTAGGTACTGAGCTACAGAGTCCCAGGTACCTACCTGGTATCTACCTGTTATTTACTAAGTCTTTTTTTTCTTTTAAATCTATGAGAAAATTATATATTCACATAATTTTCCGAACATGCATCCCAAAATACCATCCTTTTTTTGCCTCCCCGTCTTAATTCTCCCCAACCCGTACCTCCACAGCTCCCTCACATAGATTATTGAGAGTAGGCAATGGCTAAATTGATTGGTGATATACTTCATCACATAGTGATATTAGGGTAAGTAAATAACCTAATTTGTGTAGATTCCTAATCTGTACTATGTGTATATATATGGATGGATGGATATGTGTGTGTGTGTGTGTGTATGTATGTATAGATATTCTTAGTAAGGATTTTTGTTTTTAACAACTTACTTGTCTAAGCAAGCTCATAATTATAGCTTCCATTACTGACAAAATGTTTAAATGTATACACTACAAGCAAATGTTTTTCTAAGTGTGTAGTAGTAGAGCTGTGAACAAGATACAAAGCTTACAGCAAAAGGCCTGGGAAAAGACAAAGCAGTTAAACTGCAACTAATAAGCTGCATTCCATTCACCCGCTGGAGACTGCTAATATTCCTGTGTAAGATGATATTATAGCAAATGTAAAAAAAAATTCGTTGTCTTCAGTTGCTATAAAAAAACAATAGAAGAAATAATGCTCATCTGTCCAAAGCTAATTGAACATTCAGATAGTTAAGAATGATTGAAATGTGACTGTTTTCCTTTTGTGTTCTTTTTCCTGTAGAAGCACAGTGCTCAGTGCCTGTACAGTGTACAGATAAAACAGATAAACAAGAAGCGCTTTATAAGCCTCAGGCTAAAGATGATATAAATAGAGGAGCACCATGCATCACATCTGTCACACCAAGAGGACTGGGCGGAGAGGAGGAAGACACCTCTTTTGAATCACTTTCTAAATTCAATGTCAAGTTTCCACCTATGGACAATGACTCTACTTTCTTACATAGCACTCCAGAAAGACCCAATGTCCTTGGTCCTGCCACATCTGAGACTGTGTGCCAGGATAAATTTAATATTGAGCTTAGAGACAATCCAGGAAACTTTGTTAAAACCGAAGAAACTTTATTTGAAATTAAGGGAATTGACCCCTTAGCTTCAGCTATACAAAATCTTCAAACAACTGAAAAAACAAAACCTCCAAATCTTGTGAACACTTGTATCAAGACAACTCTGGATAGAGTGCCGTGTTTGCCACCTGGAGACCGTAATGCATTATATGTAAATACATTCCTACGTCAGGATCCGGCTGATGCATCTTCTCCTTCACTTGATTCCCCAGGAAAAGCTATCCGAGGACCACAGCAGGTAACTGTTTTGCATTAACAAATGTATTACGTGTGAACACACATTTTGCCAGACATGCACAGATATGCATCTCTTTCAGGTTATCAGACATTCTTTTTAAACTAATGACTATCCAAAATTAAGCTCCCATTAAAAAAATCCAAGCCCTATGATAAATGACATGAAATTATAGAAGATAAATAGGCAAAGCCCTAAAGTAACAAAATTTATGGCACATTTTTAAGTGCATGTAAGCCTTATCCATATCTACTGTGCCACTTTCTTAGTCCCTTATTCAAAGCTCTTTGTTCACCATCAGTGTTACAACAGGATTCTTTATTAAATTTAATACTGTGAAACAAATGGCATTTTTCTATTAAAAAGTTTCTATAGATTATACTCATCTTTACAGGAATACGTGATATTTCGTAAGTAAATAACCGTGTGCATATTCCTGTGTATCAAAGTAACTGACCTGTCTTTTACCTAATGCTGCTATTACACATCCTTAGTGATATAGTAGTATATAGATTTGTAGGGGTTGGTTTTGGTTTTGGTTTCTAACCTGGCACTGAACATGCAGCCTAATATATTTTTTAAATAACCTCTGCATATGTATGATTTTAATTGAATACTTTAATGTCCTAAAGCCCCCCAATCATCTCCTACCATTTTTTTTATTTAGGTCCTATCACAGAATGATTCTTTTAGTTAAAAAATTGTTTTAATTCCTTAAAGGCAAATAAAATACATAATTGTTACAATAAACAGAAATTTGTGAAAATACAGATTGATGTAAATGTCTATATAATTTGCAAACATTTGTTTGATTTCTCTTTGTCTTAACTTGATGATATCCTTTGGCTTTATAAGTACTCTCATAGGCTATAAACTTTTAAATCAGCAAATAAAGCAGGCAGTAGTCAAGATGTGGTATATTTCAATAGCAGAGGAAACTAGGCATCTCTGATAATAAGCTTTAATTATAAACTTGTGTTCTACCTTGTACCTTATTTCACATCATAGTCTCAGTTATAGTTACCACTAAATGAAGCAAATTAAACAGTTTCATTTATTGCGCGTAGAGTTCCTGTGGAGCTGTGAAGTACATCAGTTCTAATGCTTGTTACTTTTTTCTCCGTTATATTTCTTGCTTGTTCTTTTACTAGTTAGGTTGTGCGTTCATGTTTCAGTAGATGGCACTCTGCATTGTGCTTCAGTAGATGGCACCCTGCATTGTGCATTTGCTTTCTATGCTACAGCAAAAGAAACAGCTGGTATGTGATTACAACTTGATGGAAAAGTATTCAGCTTTAAAAATGCAGGAGAATTGGTGTTGAGCTGTCACAGACATGGGGCATAAGGTTACATAATTGATATTTTGGCAGAAAAGGCAAAATTAGTTTGTTTTGAAGGCCATGTTATAGTTTAGAATTGAAATAATATTTCTTAAAAATGGGTTTTTAAAAGTATTCTGCTATTTTATTTGTATTAATAAAGCCAGTATGAAAAATATAAGATTCTTGAGTTAATAACAAAAGGAGTGAAATTATGGTTACATATTTCAAATTTTTACATTATCAATCATTACTACTTAACACTATCATTGCAAAGTCTGACATATATATCTGCTTATTTTTGCTCTATATGATTTCCTACTTTTGCTGAGTCACTGATTGGGTGTCTCAGCAGAATTCTATGAAGAGATAAAATTTGAACTAATAGCTCCTAATAAAGAAGCATAGATATGGACTTTGAAGATAAATTGGCAATAGAAGATTAGCTTACCAAATTTAGAAGCTAAGTTGCTTCTAAGTCTGTTACTTATTATTTTAATAAGAAACATGTTAATAATTATTTTTACATAGTCTTTTATTTAGATCCATATCAATTAGAGTGGTGCAGAATAATTGTATTTTTTGTTTAAACTGCAAACAGTAAATTTTAAATCTAATTAACTAGGTAGGTCTTGGCTTATATATTCACAATAATTACTGCTTGTCTTTTGTGGAAAAAGGTTTTTCTAAAAATTGTTTTACCCCAACTTTCAAAATGTATATATTTCAAATATTACTATTTCTTATAATAAAATTACCACTTCTCACAAAAGAATTGAGTCAGTGTTATTATAAGCCCTCCATACTGATATTTGAATGTATTTCGGTGCGTAGACAGACTTTGTATATTTACACCAACTGTACACAGCTGTCCAGTAAAATGTTTATAAGAAGACAGTGATGTCGTGAAACCCAAATGCTTCAGTTAGTAACACATATACTGTTTATGTAAATGATTGGTTAACTAGAATGAAAGAGATTGGCTAAGGAAATGAAAACCAATAACCATATCAGGTGTTGGACGAGGCTGTTACTTTAAAAACATATTAAGAACATCAAGGGGTCTCTTTAAATTGACTTCTTGAAGTGATTTTCCCTCAAAGTATCAGAATTCAGCTATATCAAGGTAATTTACCTATGTCAAGGTAAGAAAGCAAATTTAAAAAATAATTTGGTTTGCAACATTTTAGGAAAATAAGAAATTCCAGTCAACACATATTTATTGAGCACCTACTGTGGAACTAAGTGATTTTTTCTTGCCTTCCTAGGTGTATTTTTTAAAGAATGAATTCAGTTATTTAAAGGTAGTTATGTGCTACTTATAATAGAGGTAGTGCTATTGAATTATGATTGTTCTATATTTGTTTAATTGGACAGCTATTGACATGTTTTACTTCCTTCAGCCACAAGAAGGAATAAAGGCCAAACTATGCACTGTGTAACAGTAGCTAAAGAAGAAATCAAAAGAATGCATGGATGTTAGACTTTGTTACATGATTAATTTTTAAGGTATCAAAAAAAAAACTGATCCATGGAATTTCTGTAGCACTTTCCAAGAAAAAGTTCTTTTAAAAAATCAAAACAACACTTATTCCTACAAGATTTAGTCACTGTGTATTTGCTTATAAATAGTGAAATTTAAATTGGTCTTCATCAACATGCATCACGCACACATCGTGTGTAGTGTACCATGTATTAATAAACACCCTAGAACTCAAGATTTGTATTATAAAATAGAAAAGATAGAATTTAATTTTTTTAAGTCTCAACTATTGACTGTTGTTCCAAAGCTACTGCCTTTGTGTTAGTATGTATTAAATATGCTGGTGGTAAGCTGGAGGATTTTAAAATATGTGAAGAGAAAGTGCATGGATGTGTATTTTAAGTGATTCCTAATCCAAGTTTAGTTGCCTTTTATGAAAGAGAAAATTGACTCATGCCTTATGTGAACTCTATGAAAAGGTAATTTGCTTTCTTTCATATTAAGATAATTCCACATATATGCACATAACCCATTCACAAAACTTAGATTTGAAATGCAATGTAGGTTGATTTTAAAGACAAATTAACAGAAGATGTTGTTATTTGTTTGTTTTCTACAGCCTGTTTGGAAGCCCTTTGCTAATCAATACAGTGACTTATCATCAGTACAATGTGGCACAGGCTCAGAGCTGCATATACCTCAAGTATGTGAATTCTGTCAAGCAGCTTTCCCACCATCCATTACTTCCAGGGGTGATTTCCTCCGGCATCTGAATTCACACTTTAATGGGGAGACTTAAGATGCATTTGAAAACAGACATACCAGGTTCCATGAGATGATTTTGGGTTTGTAATACTATAAATAGTTGATTGCAAATTTAGTTCAAGATCATTTATTGAAAAATCACAGCTAACTGCATTTTCCCTAAACTTGTATGTAACTTTCTTTTATTATCTTTTAAAAGATCATTCTGTACAAAACTAATTCATTGTATTCATGTTTACAGTCTGTTACCATAATTCAAAATTATGTGTGTGCCTTACAAAATTATATAACCATAATTTATGTTTGTTTGAGATATCTAAGCTTATTGCTTGGATTTCTAGTTAGATCTATTGAATTTGGTGATGTCAAATGTTTATATGGTTTTTTCATTTGTTTTTCTCATTTAAAAATTTAGACTGTTTATGCTATAGATGATATTCTTTATGAATAAATCTATAATAGAGAATAACAGACAACATAGACACTTAATACCAAACCTAAGACATTTGTTGGCTGGTGATAAAATTACTGGTAGAATTACTTAAATACTTTAGATTGTTGTTATTTTTTAATAATATACATGGTTTTAATTTTTACTGTGTATATAGCTACATGATGAAATTAAATATTAAAAGTTACTTATATTGTGATCATTGATATGTTCTTCATTCCTGAGTAAAACTGTAAAGAAAATAAATCACATTTTGGAAAAGTTTATAAAATTCATGTTTTGTTTCCACAAACTTGATAGAAGGGTGATACAAGATCAGATGTTTTATTACAACTAGTAGATCACTTTGAATTTTTAAATTATTTTTCAAACTAACTTACTAAAAATCATTTGTATCTAATGGGAACAAATCTAAAGCCCTATAAAGACTATTATCCATATTTATTAATTTATATTAGTAATATTCACATTCTTGTTGAGAAATTAGTTATTCATTGTTAGCAGCCTGATTGATGGCCCCTGGGAAACATTTAAGAGAGAGGATACCCAATTCAGAAGGCTGAAGAATTCTGTTTAAAATGACAGTTTCCTTTCATTTTACTTCCTTGTGATTCTTGTCTTTCAGGTTGCTCTCTTCACCCTCCCACCCCCCACCATCCCCAATTTTTAAAAATGCTTAAGCCATGACTTCCAGTAAACCTTTATTTGCAACTTAAAAACAGAAATTTAAGCCGTCTTGGGAGCATGGGTTTTGAAAAGCTGGAATGTTTAGGATGAGGAAATTGGAGCAGACCCCTGCGCCTTAACTCGAGGAGGAATGAGAGTGGGCCTCAACTTCTCAGGGTGCCAAACACCTCACATTGACATCTTCCTCTCCAAGGTGACATAGCAATTATTAGGTATTCACTGTGAGGGGTTCTGAGGCATGTACATCTTTCTTTCATTGCCAGTGTGGCTGAGTAGAAATGCCTAGACAATTATCCAAGTCTCTTCCCTTCCCCCCACCCAACCTGCCCTGCCACTCCCCTCCACACATACAATTAAAAAATAAAAACTTCCCGGTGTGTACCACCTAGAGTATAGCACTGTACCTATCTCATGAAAGGGGATTCTGGTTCCTTTCCTAGAAAAGACCCTCTCACATGGTTACCTATTAGTCTGCTGACAACCAAGGGAAATTACAGCCCAGAAAGTGACTCAAATTAAAGTGTGTTGATGATCGCTCTTCTTATGTCCACTCTTTTCCCACCTCTACCATTTTTAGTAAGAGCAGGCAACTCTTGTTTTATTTGGGGTTCCAGTGCTACCTCAACTTCTGAGAGACCCAGGCCCCCTTGGGCCACAGGAGAGGCAGCCTGGTGAACAGGCCCCAGTCCCGCACTTGCAGAGGTGGCGCTGGCTGCAGCTTGATGTAGAGTGGGCAGCAGCCAGGTCTCTCCCTCTGTCTCATTATTGAGTCGTGCAGGGGCTGCCTCTTGGCATCTGCTAAGCGTGGCCGGGTAAGAACAGCTCCCAGGTAAAAAAGCTGCACACGCAAAACGCTGAGTCTGAAGAAACCACCCCCGCCGCGGAGAGGCAGTTGTGAACGGGATGCCTGAGAAGTGGGAGGTGAATGTCCTCGGGAGGGCCCCCCGGTACAGCTTTCCCCGGAGGCTGAAGCTGCTGCCAGCGGGGACATCTGCTTTCTTACACTCCCGCCTGGCTCACCCCGCCCCCTCAGCCCGGGTTGCGTGGTTATTTTACCAACACGGGGGGAGGGAGAGCTCGAGGAGGCAGAAAAGGGGTGGATGGAAGCTCAGGAGATGTTCTTCCCACTCCGCCAAGACCCCTCCTTTTCCCTTCACATCTTTTAACCTTCAAGGTAAAGACTTTGTAAATATGAAACGATACGCTTGTCCGATGACTCTAGGCCCGCCTTTTGCTCGTGGGGCTCTCGGGTGCGGGGCCTCGCCCTTCTCTCCATCTTCCACGGGGTCGGGCTAGGTGCCGACGGTTCAGCCAAGCCAACGCGGTGCGCCCGGCCTGTGGCGCCTTCTCTCCCGGGCTGCTGCCTCGACAGCTGCTTGTAGCCACAGTAATTAGACTGTCAGTGCTTGTTAGAGGAGAGAGGGGAAAACACGCTTCTGACAGCAGATTCCGAGACTCCCCAGTTTGCTAATTTCTAAGAGATCTTTAAAGCAATAATTGAGGTCTCCCCAATCTCGCTTCCCGTCCCTCTCCCCAACTCCTCCCTTCGCAAAAATATCTTAAAAGAGAATTCTCCGCTTGGAAGCAGTGTTTCCCGCAAAACTGCAAGCCCGCCCCCGACTCACGCACATACACCCTATTTTACATCTAGAAATAGATGCACGCGGTATATGCGTAAGGTTAACTCCGCCGAGGTCTCCTTCAAATAGAAACCGGGATTGCATTTAAAATAATATAAATAAATAAATAAATAATAAATAAATAAATAAATAAATAAATCTAAGGAGGAAAGGGGGGAGGGAAGCAGAAGTCGGGAAGAAAAGAGAAAAGCAGCAGGCTGATTACGAGGTGTCAAAACTGCCAGGAGCAAGAAGGTGATAGCAATCAGGGGTGAGAAGAGTGCGGCATTCGTGCGGGGCAACTAATTATCCGTCTCATTTGAGAAGAGCAGCATTTGAGGCAGCAGCGTTCGCCTGCTGAACGGTGACAGATTGGCGCGGAGGAGAGGGGAGGTGTTAAAACAATGGAGCCGAGCGCGCGAGCGCTGCTGCATGCTAATCAGCCCTCCCTCCGCCTGCCTGCCGCGCTCCCTCCTTCCTCCCGGCCTCCCTCCTCCGCGCTCCCTCCTCCCGCCTGCGGCGCTCCCTCCTTTCCTGCGGGCCCGCCGCCGCCACCACCACCACCCGCTTCCTGCTCCCTCGCTTTCCCGCGCGCCCTTCCCGCCGCTGGCAAATGGAACCCAGCCACTGCCATCGCGTCCCTTGCCGGCCGGGGCCCCTCGCGTGCAGCCCCCCTGCCGCCCCCGCGGGCACCCTAAGTGGGCCCTGGCCGCAAGCGCAGCGACCGCCACCGGACCGCCGGGGCGCCCAGGGTCCGGCCTGACCGAGGGCCCGCGTTCTCGATTCCAGGTCTTGGAGAAGAGGATGGAGAACTTGCATTCTCGCGCCCTCTTGTTTTCTGCTGATGGGCCGCACTCACTGGGCAGCGAGCAGGAACCCAAGGGAATTCAGGAAGGTCAAGGGACTGCCAGGGGCATGAGAGAGTCGGGACCAGAAAGGCAAAGAATGCCCCTGGACTGACCGCAAATTCCCCAACATGACCCTGGCGCGGCTGCCACCCTATACAGGCCTCCTGCCGCCCCCAGCCCGTCTGGGAGCACCCTCTAGCAAAGTCTTCCTCGCAGAACCCCGCACCCTCCGTCCCCACCAGGCCAGAACTAATGCCCCACGAGTTAGTAAGACCAGAGAGGAATACAAAGGGCTTTAGTATTAGTTGTGCTTCCAAGGCTTAACCTCCTGACCCCAAAACTAGGCTAAGTGGCTTCTGGACCCCCAGAGAAACACTATTAAACCGTCGTGCCAAGAGAAAGCCTTTGAAAAATGGGCCATCCCACCCTCCACCTCGGAGACTTGGACTGAGGGGCCGGGGCATTTTGGCTGCTCAGCTCAGTGCTCTGGCCTGAGAGAAGTGGGTCAATACAGCCCGGCTCTAGCCGCCCCTCCACAGAAGCCACCAGAACCCAGTCTCTGCTGAGAAAGGCCTCCTATACCTGTTGAGGCTGGCAGGGAACCTGAGATTTCAGATAGTTTCTTCCCACTTTTTGAATTTAAAAGCTGATTATTGAGCCTCAAAGCTTTTGCTTAAAATATACTTTATTCCTACATTTACTATTACAGATTTACATAAACTACCCTTAGAGATTAAAACATATTGAAACATTAAGGTCTAATGGCTTAAGTATTATAGGTTAAAGGAAACACAGCTACAAAGAACTGGTAGGAATTTGGACTGAATGAGAATGCAATTCCTTCTCATGTGTCCCTGCTATTTGGTTAACTAGGGTTCTACATTACCATAAAACTTCCTTCCCCAAAGCCATAGAGATAGATGAAAAAGAAAAGCAACTGAAACATACCCCGTGCAATATGATTCTTTTCCAGCTTACCTTTCCCATTGCATGAGTTTAAACACCCAATTGTTCTTTTAAATTAACTTAAAACGTGAAGATTTGATAAGCTTCATATATACACACAAGGGTTTCACTGATATTCTCTCTCCCCTTCAGTCTGTAATGTTTCATATAGTGCAACACAAAAATAAATAAAATAAAAATTGAGTAAGTTTTAGTGTTTTATATCATTATTGATCTAGGCATTTGAAAAACTGTGCAAGCAGAGAATGAATCATTTTTTTCTTTTAGAATATGCTCAGGCATTACCAATATAATAGCTGAATGCAAAATTGTTCAGATCTGCTAAAATAATACAGCACGTTTAATAGTTTTTAAATTCAGAATGCTTCAAAGAGTTACATAAAGAACTGTGTGTAAATAAATGATAATGCTTTTTGGTTTCACTCTTTGAAGACTACCTAGTATGCCTCTCTGGCCTTAGTGCATCACAGACTTTTCAGCGCTAGAGTATTAACTGGCATTTAGAAAACTCCCTGGAATCTAATCTGTTAAAATAGCAACCTATCTAATGGGGGGCCCTGGGGGGGGGTAGCTTTACATTTATTAATGTAAACTTAAGAGAATCAAGATGCTCCATCAGCATCAAAATTAAGCAATTTATTAACTATTCATCAGCCTTATTTCCTTCATTAACCAATTCTACAGAAGCAAAGTTTATCTCTTTGAAGCAGTTAATCTATAGAGTTCAAATAAATTTAGTTCAATTCTGTTATGTTATATATTTCTAATATCTAATCAAATTCTTTACCTTCCAACCACTTGATTGTTATGAGTTTAGTGTAATTTCTTCTCAGTCTCTAGACTTCACAAATTTGCATGATTGTTTTAATGGTGTATTTACCAATAAGTTTTTATTTGCACATAAGGACAAAAAGGTGAAGTGAAATTCGGTCCCAATGGAAACCTGTTAGGTTCCCTGAACATATGGCTCATTGGGCTGTTACTTCCTTTTTGAGATTATTTTCCAAGATTTTTTAATATATACATCAATTTGACACCAGTTATAAAGAAAATATATTGGCTTTGAAGATGCCTCCACCTGGGGCATCTCTCTTAATAACAAACCATGTAATCAGGTCTACCTCTGAAGGTATAGGTTTCCAGTTTCCAAGAACAGGTCATAATTTGAAAGCAGAGAAAACTGACAGTTGATTTACACTGTCTTTGAAATTAGGTAATTCTTTGGGTTTTTAGAATGCCGTGATGATTTGACTAATACAGTTTAGGGGGGATAGCTTAAATCTTTTTTGGAAAGCTATGCATTTGGAATCCATAGTATTACAATGATTTCTCTCAGTAGATACAAGTGATGCAAGTCTCTTGGAAATATGTGGTGCCAGCTTAAGACTTAAGGGGAAAATCACAGCACATTGAAAGAGATGTAAATGTTCAATTGGTAAAAAAGGGGGGAAAACCAGTGCTAAAACATGTGCCTATTTCCATTAAGCTTAATTTACTATTCAAAACAAGTTTTTCCTAATAAGCTCTATTGTTTCTTTCTGTTTTGTAAAATTTAATATGTGTGAGACAAAAACCAGATTCAGAATGTGAATGAAGCCTGTTTGGCGAAAGCTTGTTGGAGCTTACAATTCAGGGAGGGCCTCAAATTAAAAGACACATCACCTTATAAGGTTGATAGGATATGAGGAAGCAATTTTCTTAGGTCAGTTCTAGAACCAGTGTCAACTAGATAGCCAACTTCCTCCAGCCTCAGTTCCTTGTGGATGAACTAGTACACTTAAAGTGCAGCCAACGCTAGAATAGTCAGAACAATGATACATGTATATTTACTAAATAACTTTAGCTTTCTCTTTATTGCAGCCCCCTTCTTCCTAAGGTTTCAATCCTCCAATAGAACTAAAGTATAAGTTTTCAAACAGGTTATTTCCTTGTCCTGTCTGTACAAGGTTGTTTACCTTGAGGTCACTCACACTTCTCCAGAGTATTTGCACTTGATCATGGAACCCCTTGATGTTGGAACGGTATTCCTCACTTAAGTATCCCCTTGAATATCCAGGAATCTGGAATGACTGGATAATCTGGAGTGTGTCTATCCTTCCTGTTTAGTGCTATATCATGAACACGTTTTTAAGATATCTTGCTTATATTCTTTGGAAGCAGTATACAAAAGGTAGTTATCGCTTATTAATTACTTCAAGGAATAATTGTTTTTGAAATAACAATATCGTAAAGATTGCATAATCTAACATAGTTTTTGTATAGATGAAATAAAACTGTCTAATGAGAATAAATGCATCCTTTAAACCCACTCAAATAGCTAGAACCCAACTCAAACTCTTGTGCCTTTGAATTCACTACTTTTTCCATAATAATCCTTCACCTCAAAAAAGATATACTTTTTCATTGGTTTTTGTACTTGGCTTCAGAGGAAGTTTAAATCATTGTATCAGAAGACTTGTACAAAGATACTAACCATTATACTTAAACCACAGAGAGAGTAGGGAGCCAGACACTACTTGACCATGGGGTGTGGTGTATTACTTGGGGATTATCACCCCTAACAGGGCCCAGGACATTTTTGCTGGGAAGAAGCAACACCTTAGCACAATGAATGTTGAATCTTGCTCATGCCTGCCCCAATGAGGGAACAGCAAGTGTTAAAATGTATTTTTGAAACTTGACATACCAACTAAGGTAGGCAAGAACACAAAAAGGATTTGTACTTCTAAAGCATGGGATTAAGCCTCACCATAATACCCAAAACACAACGCTAATTTTTTAACCGTACAAATTCTAAACCAAAGTTTACATGGGAAAGAAAAAAGGTAAACCACTATGAACTGGAAGCGTGCCTATGTATTTTCTAAGACTATTAAACTGGAGCTACAGCACTCTCAAAAGCAAGCAAGCATTTCATTTGATTCAAGAATTGGCTTTTACTTCTCTCCCAACAGTACTGAGGTGCCTCAGATCTCAGCATTATACTATCTTTCCTCGACTCTTGGTGAACCAACTCTGAAAACAGCTGTCATTAGACACATAGTTTCTTCTTTTTAAAGTTGACAAACTGCACTAAACGTCAGTGAGAAAGGGGGACATCCTGTGTGGGGACATTCATACAACTTCAAGCAATTGGCTTAAAAAGGAAGGCAAGCTTGCTGGGAATCCAAAGGATCAGTCAGGATGCTAAAGCTTCCTTGAAAAGATTCTCTAACTGGGACAGAGGAAGAAATGCCTGCAACAGCCTTCCTCCGTTAAGCAGCTTTGTGACTTACACACACGCACGCACGCATTCCAATACGAAATGACCTGCTGTTTTGTTGGGTGTTTCCTGAGGTTTTACCACTGGCATTTTGAAAGTCTTTTCTTTCAGCATCTGCAAGGCCTGGATGCGATCTATTTGTTGGTTACAGCACTTGATGAACTTCAAAGCATATTTTGCTCTACCCTTCTTCCTTCAAAGTCTTCAAGCCCCAGCTTTGTTTCTTTCAAAATAAAACAAATACCAATAAATATTGTGTTTCTATTGTAAGCACTAAAAAAAAAAGGATATAGGTAATCCTGCCATGAGAGTACCACAGTAACTGCCACTCTGCTTCCAGACATGCTAACGTTTCCTCTACTGGCCTGAAAAGAAGGCAACCTCAGGGAAGGAACACGGGTCCATTTTCTCGTCAACAATGACACTGCCACTTCCCCTCCAAATATAAGGACATTTACTAGTGTTTCAGTCATTTCTTCCTCCTCCTCCCTACAACGAACGTGCTTGGAAAAGTATGCTGTGGGGGTGACTCGTTTCCTTTCAAAGGCAATGTCCCAAGAAAAAAAATGCCCTGAGTTTCTACATATATATCAGAGAATGAGCCTTGATTCTTGTATGGGTTCTTCAATAAAGTATTTTTTAGTTATGATAGCCAGATTTAACAAAAATAAAGGATGATCGGTTACATTTGAATTTCAAATAAACAAATAATTAGTTTTTTACCATAAGTGTGCCCTATGCAGTTTTTGGCAACCCTACTTTTAATATATCATTGACTATCAAGATGTGAAATCAAGTCTTACTTAACAGACTTTCCTGTAGCTTTTTGCTTTTTGTGGGTTTTATTGGGGAGGGGGTGGGGAGGCGGTAGAGGCAGTGATTAAGTGTAGAGCGAATATCCTTTTTGGTGCCTGGAATTTTCTTTCTTCTTTCTTGTTCCACAGGGAGAAGTTTCAGGGCCTCCTATCTCTCAGCATTCACTGTATGTACTACTCCCGTAGCTTTTGATTACAGAATGTTTCGTATTGTGTTTAAATATGTTTCTAGAGTCTCTCTAAGATAATGTGTGCTCTTCAAAGAGAGGGAACGCAGATCACATCGCTTTCTCCCTTCCACAGTTTCCTGGCATCTTTCTTGCCTCTCTTTCCAGGCTGTTTGAGGTGAGTCAGGAGGCATTTGGGAATTCTTCACTCCCACCTCGGGCAGATGTAAAGGGAAGCCGAGAATCGGGAATTGGGACCCTGCAGAAGCACGTTAGTGGCAAGGAGAAAGCAAGGTGGGCTTTTAGGTCCTTCCAGTCTTGCCCTGCGGAGGGCCTGGACCAGGCCTTGCCCTGAGGCCTGCACTGAGGCCTTCTCTGGGCGCCTTGGTCGGCCTATGCCTCCTGCTGCCCTGCTGGTGCCCGCGAGGCCGGGAGACCTGGCACCTGGCGCCTGGGCCCCGGGACCCTCTGCTCATCCCGCCCGGGGTCGCAGAGGCCGGAAAACCTGGGCTCCCGGACGCGGGGCGCGCAGGCCTTCCCTGGCCCTCGGCCGCGCGCCTTGCTTCAGCGGGGCGATTCTTCCCCTCATTTGTTGCATTGTTTGCATTAATATGAATATCTTGTTCTGTTTGTTTTGTCTCTTGGGAGCCAATAAAGCTGTGAGTTTTTTCTTTACACCAAATGCAGCTCTACGGGCGATCAATCAATGGGTAGTCTTCGGATAATCTGTGAGGGTGAGAAATCTAATAAAGCTCTCGACTAAAAAAGGAAAGCAAAATCTATTTTTCTCTTAGGTTAACTACGTCAGGATGAGTGCGTTCCTTATGCTGCTTGAGGTGGGTTTAACTTTTTTTATTTTTAAACAAATGGATTTAAATGTCAAGATTGAAGGCGAAGGGATGTGAGGGGAGAGTGAGAAGAAAAGAGGGCTGTTTAGGGGACTCTTACATTTTCTGATGATTGGTGGTGGAAAGGTACTTCCCAACATCCCAGAAAATGAGAGAGGTAGGATTCTAATAAGATGATGCACTTTGGCAAAGAAGTCCTGCAGTTTTCCAAGCAGACAGGAAATGTAAATTAATAAGTTTCACAAAATAATGATAATTAATCAAGCAATTATTAGTGTCCCCTACCCCAATAACTGGTTTCCTTCTGCTAGATGCAAAACTCCCAAAATGCATTTTTGGAAGGCTCTTCAGCTCTCTTGAGCAATGCAAGAAAAATGAAAAAAACCTGCCTCGGCTGCTGCAGTTCTCAGCACACAATGCAACCCAACTTATTTATAAACAGATCAAAATAACAATCTGAATTCTCTAACATTCACAGCTGAACTGAAGAGCCCAAGATTATGTGATGAATTGTTAAATTGCAGTAGCATTGTTTTGGATTGCTAATTAAAAAAAAATAAGCAAACCCCATGACTCTAGATATGACAACTGAAAATACCCACAAATTATTTAATAAATGAAGTGTCTAACAACTTTAACACTTCCTGGTCGCCTTGTTAATAAATGTAATTTGAGGTAGATTTTTAAAATCTTCAATCTAAACAGTGAATTCATTACGCGCCATTCAGATCTCTGAATGCCTATGGACTTCTTGGAATTAGGTGTTAAATAGACAAAAGTGAACCAAACTGCCTTTAAAAGCACAGCATGACCATGTAATTCTTTTTCCAGTTTGTGGTAAAAAATGATGAAACTTCTTTCCAAGTAGCTATCACCCAGATTTAGTGTGAAAAGTAGTGTAATTGTAATTCACGCCATCAGGGTCTATCGCTGATAGACGATCAGCTGTTCTGTAGTGGGGAGAGGCTTTCTTTTCAAATAGGAAAGCTGCCAAGTGCTCTGCGATACCTCCAGCAAGCTTATCGGATTGAGTTCAGAGCCAAAACAGCAGCTGCACACATATGCAAATTGGCAATTAATAGTATAACATTCTGGGGGAAAAAAATGTTTAAAAAATTTTTTAAAGAAAATAGAAAGAAGGTACCTGAACATTAACCTTAACTGTAACTGGGACTTCTAGGATGAATAAGGATTAATTACCCTCTGGAGAGGACTTGCTCTTCATTACCTTCTCTCCTTCAGATCAAGTCTTTGTTGTCTTGCTGAGTTTTGTCTGTTTCATGGAGCACAACAATGAACTCTACAAGGAAGAAGTTTAAAAATAACTAAAAAGCCCTTATATTTTGATTCCAGAAAAGGGGGAAATTAAGTCCTGTTTATTGACCATTCTTTCTACACACAGAGGTCACAAAGCAAGAGCTTCAGCATCCTGGTGAAAAAGACATTTTGCTCTGGCTCCCATCATCTTCTTTCACTAGTTTGCAGTAGGAACAAGCTTCATGTCCTGGGGGTGCTGGCTATCTCTCTCTTGATTTCTGTCTGTCTCTTCCTCCCATTGACAGGAGTGCTGCTTGTATGCTTTTAGGCAGCAGTTTGCAGAAATACAGCAAGATTTGTGGTTTCTGTTGCCCAGCACATACAAACACTCTCTCAAATGTTTAAAGAAAAAACAATCGCATGAATTTGTTAAATTTCTCAGCATTCTGGTGCCCTCACCCCACCCCAATTCTCACACACAAGTGCACTGTTTCCCTGATACAGTCATACCATAGTTGTGGCTGGGATTAGGCTAACAACCTAAACCCCAAGAAGAGCCTGACATTTTCACAGCAGGCGAAATCTCTCATGCTTTGAGTCTTCCTCTCCCTCAAGTATGTGACTGGGGGTGATTAGTAAGTGTTTCAGATAATCTGTGAATTCTTAATACTCATATTTCCATGGTTGAAGATCTGTCTGTTTCTGAATGTGGTAAGTTTTAGAAATGTTGATGATGGGGCTTTATAGTTATTCCAAGTTCCAGGAGTTGAGATTTGGGTCAGTATCCTGATTCTCTTCAGTGGGTAAGGATGAGAGGGAGGTTTTATTGTTTTACTTTTGGGCTGTTTCGAGATGAGATTGTATCAATCCTGGATGTAACATGTACCATGAATGCAGAGTTTCAACCACTACTTCTGGCATCATTATTTTCAGTTTTGTAGCAAATCAAGTGTGACTTCAGTTTAAAAACATTCTTTTTCTTTTACTATAGGGACACTTTTAGTTAAAGAGAAGTTTTGGATTATTAACATTCTAGTTGAAAGGATACCATATACTTCCATTACCAATACAGGTTTTGAAAATTAAGTACCAGATTATATAGGAAATTCATCCATGTGGAATTTAAATATGTTTGTTTATATTTCTTGAGAAAATTATTTAAATAACTGTGAAGCATCCATTTGGAATAGAGAAAAATTTGAGCCCCTAATTAGGACAAAAACCCTTTCTTTTGAATAATCAACTCTGGGTGGTAGATGGCACTTTTCTAAATATTTATGATTAATTGAAGTGTTTTTTTTGTCTGATTCCAATAGAAGTATCCTATGTTCTGAAGATTATAAGGAGTGAGAGAAAAGTTGTGAAGCCTAAATTTTATTCATAAGTATTATTTTTCTTGACTTGTGGTTAATTTGAATGCATTGTTAGACTTTTTTTTTCTTGTGACTAAATGAAGGTGGTTTAAAATGATGTAGCAAGTCAATTGAAAAGTTGCTTCTGAATAATACAGAACAATGGGAATGCCAACTTTCTTTTGTTCTCTATAACTTCATTAACATGGTTATATAGACATTTGCATGTAAAATGTAGTTAACAAAATTACACAAAAGTAAATTTAGTCCTTTAGTGCCTACCTCTATGGTGAAATCAGACCATTTGGCATAGTTTGAAGTCTTCCAAGAAGACTGGTTTCCACCTGTAAAATAAATTACTAAATTTGAATGTGTTACTTATACTATGGTGAGTTGTATATCTGTTACATTTTATTTTAGTGGCTATACTAGAAATTGTATTTAGTTTTCTAAAATTGTCATCTGTCAAGGTAGAGAATTATAATAACATAATTATACCCAGAAAAACTGTTCTGACTTTAGATTATTTTGGTACTGTTACAAATTTGATGCATTTTTTAAAAATTCAAAATGTTTGTCACAAATTTATGTTTTATTGTAAAATTTTCAGATTAATGTAGATTAGCTGTAACTGTTATAACCTACGCTTATTTTCTTTGCATTTATTGATGCATAGATAATACTTATGCACAGGTTTCAATGAACACATATACATTACTGCAGTCTCCAGCTGCACATAACTTTGTTCCGTCTTTAAGTGGAACTTGTCTCAAAATTTCCTGAAGGTTGATAAATATAGGATATTTATCAAAGTATGTTGTAGTCTCAATTCAATATATTCTACTGTTTTCAATCATATATAGTTTGAGTTATAAGAACTATTTTGATCAAAGATTCTATGTCAAAGAACACAAGTATCATAATGAGATGATTGGTGAGGTGTCATAGATAATAAAAATAGCACTCAATTAACTTATCCAGATATAAATGATGTTTTATGATGCTGCAGGTGTACACGGTGAAAGGAGAGGAAGATGTGAGGCCATGGCTTCGTAAAAAATTGTTACCATGGCTAGTGCAAAAGGGGAAGCTATGTGTTCATTAAACTGTATTTGTAGATTTTTTCTTCATCTGAAAGGAGAGTGTATTCATTTCCTAAGGGAAGCAATATATCTTTCTGAAGTGTACATCTTCTAGGTTGAGTTAAATAACCAGAAATAGGTGTGATTCTGGAACTCTATACTCTAAAGCCCAGGAACTTTATAACTCACTACAATTTATGCAAATATGTCTAATTGCTATACTACTTTCATAATAATTATAATTTTTGTATTTGTCAATTTTTCTTCTAAAGCATTTTGTGAACCCAGATGAATATATAATAGATACCACCTTCTGTAGGATGAAAAGAAAAAAAAATTGATTCATATTTAAAGGTGTTAGTTTTGAGCAATATGATGTTAAAATATGTTATCTTAGCACAGGGCATTTATTTTGAAGAATTTATCTGGAGGATTCAGGGCATTTCCTATATATTCAACTGAATGAGGAGTCTTTTCTTGAGATGATAGAAGGGTAATAGTTTTAGAAAATCGTGGCCCTAGGAGATTCAATTGGCCATTGGATCGATAGTCTAAGAAGTGATGGTGATAGAATAATAATAATATTTTCTTGGTTAAGTACTTTCTCTGTGACAGACACTACAAACATTCCCTTATTCAATTGTAATAACCACCTAATGAGGCCAGCATCATTATCTTTGTTTTACAGAGGAGGCAAATGAGGCTAAGTTTGAGTCACATAGGTAGTAGTGGATGAACCCCTACGGGCTATGGAACTCAAAAGTCCGTGCTCTTACTATGTGAAGCATTCCACTCTGGTTTCTTGAAGGGCTGTAGTTAGAAAACGATCTCTCTTTTCTTAGTCTATATTTCCTTTACTAAATCAAAGAGTGAATGAAGTAGTCCAAGACTCTTGCAGTATAGTTGAGTTCCCTTTGATTAGGAAAACTTTATATGACTAGAAGCAGGATTGCTTTGGCACATGCATTAAGACTCAGGCGATCTACACATCCATCCTCAATTTTAGCAATTCGAAGCAGTTAGCTACACGGACAGTTTTGTATGCATTGCTAAATGCAGACACAAAAACTGCATTTGCAAAAAGAGGAAACCCAGTTAAACTAGGTTGCAAATTTGGCCCTAATTTAGCGTAGCATTTGTGATACATATAGGTTAGAGTGACATTTATATAATGGTGTGAAATATGAGAAAGTTCCAATGCTAGACACAAAGACTTTTAAAAATTCCTTTTGCCTACTTTGGTTAGTTTAAGAAACAGCAGGAAGAATTTGGTTTTTCAAGTGATGGGAAGCCTTTAAGGATGTTGGAACACTGCTCGGTCCCCTGGGGTTCTGCCTGCTGTACAATTTTAAATGTCTTTTAGCTAAAAAAAATTGGCCAACGAGGGAAACATAGAGATGAAATCTCTTCTTCCTTATCTGGGCAGTGAGAAGCTATAGATGGCTAGCATAATCCAATTATGATAGTCAAATAAATGGTCAGCTTTTGGGTCAGGAAGTCATAAGCTTTCCTGCTACCTAATATATCTATTTACCTGGAGTAACTACTTCTATAGTGGAGTTTAATGTGGGGGTTCTGTCCATATCTTCCATCTTTAAGTACAGCTAGAAATGAAGAGTAGATGAATACATGATCTATTCTGTAAATGCTGCAGTCATGGTACCTGAAACTATTTCCATTTTTCCAAAGAAAACCACTGGAGGGCAGTGTTTTATCCTTTGGGAACAGCACCTGGTTTTTGATGGGGTCTGTACGGATGCGTTAAAAAGGCGTCTGGATTACGGAAAATGAGTAGCACTTCCCATTCAGGATATGTTTGGAATTTACCCCCTTCTGTTTTCATGTCATTCAGGTTGTTGCTTGTCATACTGCCAGCCAAATTAGTCATGCCTAAGATTAGATCCTAAAAGATCACATAAAATATTTATTTGGGAGTTTTTTAAAGGTTTTTATTAATCGTTTGAGGATTGTGGAAAGTGTGCTTTACTAATATAAATAGCAAATAAAAGAAGGATATATGAACAAGATGGCTAGTTTTAACTACATTTAAAATTTTTAATATTTCATTAAGTTTACATTTATTTTATTTTCAATATAATATGTCCACGTATGTTTGCCACCAATTTAGCCAGTGTTTTCTAGAAAGTACAAAGACTTCCTAGAAATTAATTGCCATATATTATGGTATTATTGATTCCCTAAGGATCGTATATGGGAAATATTTAGAAAATGTTTTATTAAAAATGATCTAAGGGATGCCGGATGGCCCGTGGGTTGACCATTCATCTTACAGCCCCGGGGTCTAAGAATCATATCTGGGCCCCGGCACGGCCTGTGCGGACCCATATGTACCCCCAGTTCAGTTCTCACTGGGGCGAGCTTCCCAGATGGGAGGCCCCGGGCGGGGTCTTGTCTTGCACAGCCTTGTGCCCACCTGTGGAGTGAAACTATATCAAAAACTAATGACGCGCAGCTATGGAGACTGCTTGGGGCGCTCCCCCTTCTTCCCTTCTCTCTGTCTCTCTGGTTCTCTCTCTGTCAAAGACAATAAAAATAAATTATTAAAAATGATCTAATTCTGAGTATTAAATTATAAAACTATACTTTTTGTATTAAGCAAAAAATGGTTAATTCCAAAAAATTGACCTGGATTACATAATATAATTTGGGGGGAGCCATTTAATCTTTACTTATGCATTTAATGCCAATTGAATGCTTTACTTGAGTAAACTTTACTAAATGCATATAATGCTAATTGAATGGCTCAAAATGTTTAATAGTCATTTGTTTCATTTTTTACAATAAAATATTTTAGCTCTGTTTGTCTAGCAAAAGATTGCTATTTTTTTACAAAATCAACATATAACTTTATTCTAATTTATTTTTTTTTAAGATTTACTTTATTGTTTGAGAGAGAGAGAGAGAGAGAAGGGGGAGGGCCCAGAGCAGTCTCCATAGTTGTACATCATTAGTTTCAACATACCGTAGTTTCATTCCACACAGGTGGATGTAGGGCCACGCAGGGCAGGAACTGAACTGGGGGCTTTCCATATGGGAGGCCTGCTGGTTCAGCATATGGGTTTGCATGAGCCAGGGCTTGGACTCTATCTCCTGAGCTTGCAGTTGCAAAGCAAGTGCTCAACCTGTTGAGCTATCCTGGCATCCCTTACAATTTTTCTTTTTTTTCCCAATAAAATGCCTGGAAATTGACTTGAGATTATGCATAAATAATACAAAAGAACACAAAACAATCAGTACACTAGAGGAAATAAATGAATTTAAATATCTACATTATGAACATTTGTTTAAAGTATTTTATTTTTACATTATTTCTGATTAAAAAACTAGTAAGTATTTGTTGGAAAATTATAGAAATAATATAATAAGACAAAAATTGGGGAAGCCAGGATGTCTCAGCGGATTGAGTGCTCCTCTTGCAGTCTGAGGGTCCGAGGATCAAATCCTGGCCCCAGCCCATGCGGTTCCATATGCTGAACTGGGTGTGTCCCCAGTTCGGTTGTCCCTGGGGTGAGCTCCATGCAGGAGGCCCCAGCCCGGTTCCTGCCCTGTGCAGCCCCGTGCCCACCTGTGGAATGAAACTGTGTAGAAAACCAATGACATGCAACTATGGAGACTGTTCTGGACCCTCCCCCTTCTGTCTCACTCTCTCTCTTTCTCTGTCAAACACAATAAAAATAAATCTTTGGGAAAAAGATCATCCATAACCCAGCCAGTTAGAGATAACTGTTGTTAATATTTTAGATTAGCATATATCCTTGCAGCATAGTTTTCTATGTAACAATATATTAAAAATAGTTAGAATACATCTATAATGTCATGTATTCTACACTTCCCATTTAAAATATATCACAAATATTTCCTATGCCATTAAATACTTGTGAACAGAGTTATTTTGAGTGATTATATAGTACACCATAGTTTATCTAACAAGTTCTCTAAAAACTGTATATTCGATGGTTTCTAATTTTCGTATATTATAAAGAATGCTATGATGAACATTTCTGTGGACAATACTTGCATACATCTATAATTATTTCCTCTACACAGATTTCTAAAAGGGGAATTTCAGAGTCAAAAAGGTTTGTTTGTTTTTTTAAAAATTTGCAAATTTTGAACATAATGCTAACGTGTCTTCCAAAGTAGAAGTGAATGAGAGTGTCCATTTATCCATGTCTTCATCGACACTAAATATTTTTAATCTTCTCTAATTTGATGTTTGAAAAAATAATTTTTTTTCATTTTTATTACTTTGGTTACTGGAAAAATAAGAAAAAGAAAAATATAAGGTATTTCATATGTTTATTTGTTATTTATATTGTTTTATTATGGCTTGCTTTTTTCTATACATCGTTGTTTTTTTTATTAAGATGTTTGGTATTTTTTAGTTTATGAGTTCTTCATATAATAAGGATACTAACAATCTGCCATACACATTTAATAAGTAGTTTTCCAAGCTAATATCATATTTTGTTATTGACTTTTTCATTTTTAAATGATCAGTTTTTCAAATGTTTTCATTAAAATTTCTACCCTTGCTTACACTTAGTATTTCCTACAAAGATTACCATTCACTTATATTTTCTCCTACATATGTGCATATTTCTTACGTTTAATGCTATAATTAATCTGCAGTTTACTTTGGTTTATCATGTGAAGTAAGGATTTGATCATTTTTTCCAGTTGTTAAGCAATTGTCTGAGTATTTATTGAATACTATCCTTCTTTCATACTAATTTGTAAAGACTAAATGAAACTGAAAGCTTTTATATTCTAGGGCCCACTTCTGAAATTCATTTCTGTTCTGATTTCCCTGTTATTTAACCTTTATCCCAATGTTTTCATTATATATTCTTAACACCAGGTATTGCAAGTCCCTCTCTAGTAGTCTTTTTTTTTCCCCACAGTTTTATCTTTTCTTGTTTATTCTTTATATACTTTAGAATTATTTTAGTAAGTTACAAAATTCACTTCAGAACATATGTTTTGCTGTGGAAAAATGCCCAAGACATATTAAGTGAAAAAAGCCAGTTGCAGAACAACCCCACCTATAATTAAAAATAAGTAAGAAAAAGCATAGAAGTGTGTGTGCATGCCCAAGTGTATCTGAATATGAGCCTTAAAGATGCATACAAAATTTCTGGAGGAACAGACAAAAAGAATATTAACAATGGTTGCTTTTGGGGAGTGGGAATGGACATTGTAGGAGGGAATTGTGCTTTTAACTATAAAGCAGTCTTTTAAAGCAGTTTGGATTTTAAAATTCACCTGAAATTTAAAGCAGAATTACATTAAATTTATAAATAAATTGAAACATTCTTATAATAGTCATTTTCTACATATGAATACTTTTCAAAACTTTTATACTTCTCAGTAAAGTTTTGTAATTTTCTTCAGATGAGATCCTACACAATCTCTATAGTTTTTTAGTTTATCCCTGTATTTATATATTTTTAAAACATATGTAAATTCTTTATCTCTATCCATAGGTTATGTACAGAAATATAGATATATAATATAAGTATGCATATTGCATTAATTTCTATTGCTTGTAAAGTAAAAATCTGTCTTATTAAAGACCATTTTCTGTCTTTTTTCTTTAATACTTGAGGGAAACTATTGATTAAAAATTTTTTTTTTACTTTAAAGATAATCTTAAAGTAATTGGTCAGTTCAAGTTGATCAATTCAAATTTAGGTTAAAAATATTGGTTTATGTAGAAATCCTCTAATTTTACTCAATGTAATTGTTTTTATTTATATTATTTTTTTAATTATATAAACATGGCTTAAGAAAATAGCAATTTTCATTTGCAGAAACTTGGATGAAACTCGAGATCATCATGGTAAATGAAATTAGCCAGACAGAAGAAGCTAAGAACCATATTACTTCACTTATATGTGGAATATAAAACTGAAAGCAACAAAGAAACAAAACCTTATGTACATAGTCAGTAGTTTAGTGGTTACCTGAGGGTAAGAGTGGGAGGTGAGAGAGGGGAGACAGGGAGATAAAAATATGGGGATGGAAAGAAAGCTGACTCTGAACAGTGAACACATATTATAACACATAGACAAAGTACTGTAGAGTTGTACACCTGGAACCTACGTAATTTTTACTAACCAATGTCACCTAATAAATTTAAGAATAAAAAATAGCAATTATGAGGAATATTTTAAAATATAAATGACTACAGAATATAATACCTGTTACTTTCTGAAAAGAAATGCAAAGAAATAATGAACAACAATAACTATTAGTATATGAGGACTATCTGGAAAAAATCCGTCCATTGTCAATATAACAAGAATGATTACATGGAAGGATATTTTCTGGACAGCCTTTGTAGATAGGATTTTCATGAATTTATGAGAATCTAGACAAGGAATAAACAATAGATGAGACCTATTTTAAATCTTGTAGACTATTTTCCATATTTATAGTAAAAGATACTATTTTTCATATTTTTTATTTTCAAAAAGGGAAGTATTTATTCCTGTTGTTCTTGACTAGAAATTTGTAATATTCTCATTAACAATCAAATATTATAGAAATAAAAGTACTTTCTTATATAAAAGGAAACCATAACTCTGACATCTAGAAAAACTATTCTTACTAGTATTTTGTATATGTTTCAAGAATTAATTCTATTCATATATTTATAAAATGAGACTATACTCTACATACTGTTTTTTATCCTCCTTTTTCTTATTTTTTTGATTAAAGATTTATTTTTATTGTTTTTTGACAGAGAGAGAGAGAGACAGAGAGAGAGAGAGAGAGAGAGAGAGAGAGAGAAGGGGGAGGGCCCAGAGCAGTCTCCATAGTTGATAGCATTAGTTTTCCATATAGTTTCACTCCATAGGTGGGTGCAGGGCTGCGCAGGGCAGGAACTGGGCTGGGAGCCTCCTGCATAGGCCCCAGCAAGAACTGAACTGCGGGCACACCCCACCCAGTTCAGCATATGGGCTTATTTTTTTTAGAAAAAAATTTTTTTATTAATAAATTTATTGGAGTAACATTGTTTGGTAAAACTACATAGGTTCCAGGTGTACAATTCTACATCGTCTATGTATTGCTTTGTGTGTTCACCACCCAGAGTCAATTCTCTTTCTATCACCATATATTTGATGCTCCCTCCCACCTCCCCACCCCGCTTTACTCTCAGGTAACCACTGAACTATTGACTGTGTCTGTGAGTTTTTCTTTCTTTGTTACTTTGAGGTTTATATTCCACCTATAAGTGAAGTCAGATGGCTCTTGATTTTTTGTCTGACATCTCGCTTAACATGATGATCTCAAGGTCCATGCATTGCTGTCTTTTAGTGCCCATAAAAGCAGATCTTCATAATTCTTAATGGCTACCATTAAAATGTATATTTAATTTCATGGTGTTTCATAATTTATTTGACAAATTCTCCATTGATTAACAGTTAGGTAGTTTCCAATATTCTACAATAAATATTATAAAACATCTTTTTACGTTTGACACATGATTTTAAGAAATGAAAATGCTAGATCAACAAGTTGAATAATTTTAACTTTTGATAATACTGCCTAATAGTCCTCCAAAAGATATTAGTGATTTTGCTCTCAATATTGAGTGTAACAGTATTTTAAAAATTTTTTCTAATCTTATAACTGAGAAATGGTATTGCCTTGTTTTTTTATTTCAATAATTTGATTATTAATAAAGTTTATTGAGTTTTCATGTGTTTATGGTCTATAGTTATTTCTATATTTGTAAATTAACTATTCTATCCTATTCCTGCTTTTCTTCTGGAGTATATGAGAGCTGTCCAGGAAAAAATCTAGCCATTGTCAATATAATTAGAAAAGTTACATTGCTGGATACTTTCTGGACAGCCCTGGTATATTTCATTGTTATTGACTTATAAGTTGCTCCTTAAAGACTAAAAATATTAATCTTTTGTTTGTGATATATATTTCTTTCAGTAAGTCTTTAGTCTTTTTACCTTGTTTGCGTCATTTTTGATACAAAGATTTTATGTAATCAAATTTATAAGTTATCACTGAATTTAGTGTTTTGGGTATCATTTTTAGAAAGACATTCTCCATAATAAAATTAGTAAGAAAAAAATTCTCCAGTGTTTTATTCTAAATATATTTATATATTGTACTTATATTTCTTACCTATGTAGACTTTTTTTTAAGACATAAGTAGAGATCTATCCATTTGTTTTCCCAAATGGTGAATTAATGTTCTCATACCATTTTTGAGCAATCCATACTTTCTTTTTTTTTTTTATTGTTAAATTTAATGGGGTGACATTGGTTGGCAACAATCAGTTTCCCAATGTACAACTCCACATCACATCACCCATGCATCGCATTATGTGCC
>PVKE010017528.1:0-30633 GCA_004027555.1 Craseonycteris thonglongyai
CGGAAGGTTCTGGTCCCCATTAACCGTGAAAAACGAGGGATCGCTGTATTTAATACATGGCACATTAGAAATTACATTCCACTAAAAAACACCTTTTTCCCACCCCACCCCCATAAACTGTTAGTAGACATCATCATTTCTGCCTACAAACACGGTATAGTGGGTTTGCAGAAACAAACAATCGAATCATTTGATATCCCCACATTCAAGGAAATAATCCCCCAGCTTTGAATGATGTTGGAACGCATCCTCTCAGGGAGAGAGGAGCTTCAAGATTGCCACTTTGTGCTATGAAGGTGACCATGGCCCCGAGCCTTTGTAAATGACATGTCTGTTCAGTCAACACCTTAGTTACAAGGTAAGTCTTCTCAAAACCAGGTTTCCAGTTCACAGGAGCTTCATCTTTGGCTAAGGGAGGCTCTCCCAGGAGTTAAAAGCTGTGAGAGAAGGAAAATGACCTTCCATGAGTTTAAAGGGGCTGTGAGAGGAAGACATGTGAAATGCTATGCAAAGGCCAGAGGCAGCAGCATTCCATTTCCCCTCCAAGCTGTCATTAATGTCCCCACCATGTGCCTTTCCCAACCTCCAGGAGAAAAAGAAAAAAGCCACCTTACTAAGGAATGCAGATGTAAACCCTGTATTCACATAAGCCTCAAACTGCTTTCATAACATAATGAGATCAAGAATTTTGCTCTTTCGGGGAAAGCCGGGCTGGCTCAGTGGGTTGAACGCTCACCTTGCAGTCCCAGGGTGCAAGAATCGAATCCCAGCCCCCAGCCAATGCGGACCCATATGCTGAATGGGTGTGGCCCAAGTTCCGTTCTCGTGGGGATGAGCTTCCCACATGGGAGGCCCCTGGCCCGGTTCCTGCCATGCACGGCTCCCCCACCCACCTGTGGAGTGAAACTATATCGAAAACTAATGACATACAACTATGGAGAATGCTCTGGGCCCTCCCCACTCTCTCTGTCTGTCTCTCTCTCTGTCAAAGACAATAAAAATACATCTTTAAAAGAAAATAAATAGAAAGAAAATAATTCCATTTACAATTGCATTAAAAACAAAAACAAAAAAAACCCCCAAGGAATAAATTTAACCAAGGAAGTAAAAGACTTGTACTCAGAAAATTATGATACAAAAGAGGGAAATGAAAGAAGATTCAAATACATGGAAGCACATGCCACACTCATGGATAGAAATAATTAACATAGTTACAATGTCCATACTACTCCCCCAAATTTATAGATTCAAAGCAATCCCTATCAAAATACCAATGGCATTTTTCACAGAACTAGAACAAAGAATTCTAAAAATTATATGGAACCATGAGAGACCTAGAATAGCCACAGCAACACTGAGAAAGAACTCAACCTGATCTCAAACTATACTACAAAGCCACAGTAATCAAAACAGCATGGTATCGGCATAAAAACAGACACATAGGTCAATGGAACAGTACGGAGTCCAGAAATAAACTTATGTCTATGTGCTCAGTTAATCTATGACAAAGTTAGCAGGAAAATACATTGGGGTAAAGACAGTCTATTTATTAAATGGTGCTGGGAAAACTGGACAGATACATGCAAAAAAAAAAATGAAACTGGATTACCTTCTTACACCATATACAAGAATAAACTCAAAATATAAGACCCCAAACCATAAAACTCCTAGAAGAAAATACAGGAAGTAAATTCTCAGACATTACCTTGATCTATCTCTTCAGGCAAGAGAAACCAAATAACAAAACCAAACAAACAAAAAACAAGCAAATGGAACTGTGTCAAGCTAAAAAATGTTCTCAGAGCAAAGAAAACCATCAACTAAACTAAAAGACATTCTTACTGAATAGGAGAAGATATTTGCCAATGATGCATCTGATAAGGGGTTAATACCAAAAATCCCCCCCCCCAAAAAAAAATTTCTACAACTCAACACTAAAAAGAACAATTCAATTTAAAAAACGGGCACAGGACCTGAACAAACATTTCTCCAGAGGACATGCAGATGGCCAATAGATGTATGAAAAGATGCTCACTTCACTAATCTTCAGAGAAATACAGAGAAAACCCACAATGAGGTATCACCTCACACCTGTCAGAATGTCCATCATCAATAAATCAGCAAAAAGTGTTGGCGAGGACATGGAGAAAAGGGAGCCCTCGTGCATTGTTGGTGGGATTGCAAATTGGTGCAACCACCGTGAAAAACAGTATGGCGAGAGCCAAAAAATTTAAAAATAGAACTAACTACCTTATGACCTAGCAATTCCACTTCTGGGTATTTACCCAAAGAATCCAAAATACTAATTCAAAACAAACAAACAAACAAAACATACGCACCCCTATGCTTACTACAGTGCTGTTCACAATAGCGAAGATACGGAAACAACCGAAAGGCCCATCAATAGACAATTGGATAAAACATTGTGGTACATTTGTATAATAGGATATTACTCAGCCATAAAAGAATGAAGTGTTACTATTTGCAACAACATGGATAGACATAGAGTTTATTATGCTAAGTGAAGTAAGTCAGACTAAGACAGACAAATACCGTGTGATGCCACTTATATGTAGAATATTACGTATTAACACAAATCGCCTATTTTTATCAAAAATGACTCTCTTTCCCAGAACAACAAGGAGGTAGTGAGGAGGTGGTGCTGTTCTGCGTTTCTCACAAATCAAACCTCTTTAAAGTCTGGCCCAACAGGAGACAATTCGATGCACATGTTTGCTTCTGACTTGAGTGTGATGCAATGTGTTATTTTGGTGGAAGTACCTGAAGATATTTGACCTCCTCCAGGTATGAAGCAGGAAAATGGAAGTGTAGTCCAATAGTCTTTTCAGGTCCTTGAAGCGTTCATTTGTGGTACCACAGCAAAGCTTAACCCTTTCGCTGCGTGTGACGATAATGTCTCGTCACGAGTTGCTAGTGTTGTTACGTGTATGACGAGTATGTCTCATCTTGGTTTTCATTCGCGTTTTTCACCTCTCCACGTATTTTATTGTAGTACAGGCATGTGTGGCCATGCAGTTTATGATAAAACACTTGTATTTTATTCGCTGGATGGAGCCACAATCACCTTCAAATATTTTTTCGATATATATGTTGTATCCAAATGTCATAAGTGACACAACCAAATTTCCATTTCTTATTTGCTTGAGGATATCCCTGAAACCACTTTGTGTACGGCAGTAAAATACCAGCGCAGCAAAAGGGTTAACAAGTGCTGGCTGCCTAAGGTTTGTTGCAGGGTGGAGGCTGTAATACCGGATGAACGTTTTGCATTCTGTCACGTTCAAGTCCACAGGTCCGTCCTGCATTTTGAGCAGAGCTCTTGTGTATGCATGATTTTGACCCCAGGAGCTTCCTGAAAGGGTTTTGGGGCCTCCAAGGGGTCTTCAGTCCACACTTCGAGGAGGTCAGGTATAAAGTAGCAGATATATGAGTACTTGGTGTACGCTCCACTTCACAGCGCAGCCGCCTCTTTGCAAACCTGCCTCTTTCTTTCCAGACACAGGCACAGAGCATCACCTATGCTCTCACGTATTATACTCACCAAAGCGATGCTCGCGTCTTCCTGATCCTTGCACCTCATGTGAAGGAAAGCGAGGAACACGTGCCTCTTTTCTGTGGCAACTGTGTTCCCGTGGAAAACATGGCTACTTCTTCTCTCGCTCATCACCAACACGCGCTGGGCACAGAACTGAAGCTGGGGCTGTTGACATAATAAACAAGGCCAGGTCCCCACTTCTGACACCGTCACAGTCCCACGGGGGACAACAGATGATGGGCAAGCCGACAAACCCACAGGGATGATCATGTCAGGCTGTGCCTCACGCCATGAGGATGCTAGGTCCTCCCACAAAACCCGACCCCAACGTTGCTTCTGAGGCAAAGAGGGGCGAGTGTGCATCTTCCCATCCACGTGAATTTGGGAGGGACCACAAGGAACTCTGGGTAAGGGAGCAGGAGTGGCCATGACCTGCTGTAGGCAAATGATAGGCAAAGCCGAGGAAGTCAGCATGGGGCAGAACTAGGGGGAGTGTGGGGGGGTTCTCTCCCCAGTCACTGTGGATGAGTCATTGTCTGGCCCCATGCCACCTTGAGGCCAAGTGTCAGCCAGATGGAGTGGCAGGGTCACATCAGGGCAGCGCCCGAGCTGGGTCAGGGCGAGGACAATGGGGCCACTTGTCCCATCCCTCCCACAGACGGAGGGCTGAGGGGATTACCAACCAGGCAGGAGCAGCCCCATAAAAGCGGGGGGGGGGTCATGGCAGGGGCTCCCCGAGGTGCGTTTGTGTGTGTGCAGAATGTGGACAAGGGGTGAGGGGTGGGACAGCCCTGGCTGTGGTCGGGGATGGGGGGCACTCCCTGCTCACCTGCAAGGAGTCACCTGTAAGGTAAAATCCTGGCTCTGCCACTGGAGACCTACACGAGCCGTCAACCGTCCTGGGCCTCAGTTTGCTCATCCATGCAGTGGGGAGAGTAACGACATCCACCCGAAAGACTCATCGTGAGGGTGGGGCGGTTTCATGTGTGTAAAGCATGTGTAAGGGCCTACGTCCACGCGGCCCCTCCCTGCAGGCACATGCAGATCATTCTCATCGAGTCCACACAGGGGCAGCGATGAGCCGCCTCCCACTGAGCTCTCCACGGGAGCTGGGACCGGGCTGCCCCCTGAGGGGCTGACTGCACTGTGGTCATCGGTGGGCCCAGGTGCACTGAGCAGATGTACCTGATGCCGAAGGCAAGAAAGCGCACGGAACCGAGCCGGCTCTGTGGCTCAATGCGATGGAAATCCAAAACTCACCGCACAACACCTGACACCGCACAATATGGCACTCATATCGCAGCACGGATACCTGATCCCTCCTAGCAGATGGGGCAGGGGACGGAAAGCAGGGACGAACGGGAGAAACATCTGTGAGAGAAGGGCCATAATCGTGTGCCTTGAACTGACGTGCACGACTGACTCAATATCTTTCCCCCAGGCAAAAATAATAACAATGACACAGAAGGAGCAGACGGGAAGGCAGGAGAGAGGGGAAGGGAAGGAATATGATAATGTATTAAACGTGTCTGGCATGCAGGTGGGGGGGTCGATGTTAAACGGGGTTCTCAGGGAAGGCCTCTCTGAGGAGGTGACTGACGTTCCGGCAGACGACTGAACAGGGTGGCATTGGCCACGTGAGGGTCTGGGCAGAAGGCAGAGGCAGCAGCAGGTGCTGAGAGCCTGACACAGAAACAGGATGCGTTATAATGAGGACCAGGAAGAAAGACGCATACAGGGGGGCCATGAGCAAATAATAGGAACAGGCAGAGGTGGCTGTGGGGCCTTCCCCCGCAGACCAAGTCTATGTGCGTGGTTCCAGGTCATCAGTGTGCGGGACCGGCAGCTCCCAAGCAGGGGGGCTTCACTGGGCTTCCGGTGACCCACTGGTGACAACCACCTCTTCCTCCTCCAGGTACAGTGGCTCATTCCCGTGCGGGGGCCTGAGACCTAAATCCTACCCTCTGAGGACAGCTAGGCAGGGCCCCCGGCCACACTGTCCCTGTGAGGTCCTCCTTTAGCCCGCGTCCCCAACACTCCCTGGTGGGCATCAGCGCCCTCTGTCATTTCCCCTCCATCTCCTCTCTCCCTCCACCCACACTGTCCCAGGGACCAGACCCACCCTGGTGTCTTTGGAAAGAGCACACGGTGTTTCCTGAGCACAGAGCTCCCGTGTTCACACCGTCCCGGGCCGTCAGCCTCTGGTCGCTCCCTGGCCCCGGGCTAAACTTCTGAAACAGCGAATGAATGGAAAGCGGCCACAGGCCAAGGGTTGGTGCACGAGGAAGCCTGGCTGGCAGGGGCCTCGTCTCTCTTGACCTCTGTCTTCATACCCGGAGAAACGCTGGGACTACCTTGCATGCTGCATAGCATGAGCTCACACACACACACATACACACACACACACACCGCGATGAAAAGAATCACCAGCTGTTTCCATGGCAAAAGCTCCAACTGAACGAACTCTTCTTTCTCGAGAGTACACGCAGTAAGTGGCCCTGGTTCAGCAGCAAGTTTTGCTCATGAAGAATTGATTTTCCTTGTTGGGACTATGGTGGGCGCTGATAATGTGCATTGGGTGCTGTGAGGCCAGACACTGACTTCTCTCATTTAAAACCCGTGACAAGCATTTGACGAACTTGTCTAGAAGAAGAAAAGGCTGGGAGCTTACAGAGGTAGTAACTTTTAAGTGATGGTGAGGTTTGGGTTTTTAATTCTGGGTCACCTGATCCCCAGAACTCAAGGGCAAACTTCTGAAATGCTGGTCAACTTTACAAAATAAAACACATTCATGCGGTCCCTGAATCAATGACTACTCTTCTGAATACCGGTTGTTTTCTAGCTGAACCATTGGCATCACCCATACACGGAGGCGTGCTTTAAGGAACTCAACACCTTTTTTCTCTCTCTCTCTTTTTTTTTTAAGATTTATTTTATTGTTTAACAGAAGATGAAAGAGAGAAAGAGAGTGAGAAGGGGGAGGGCCCAGAGCAGTCTCCATGGTTGTACATCATTAGCTGTGACCTGGTTTCATTCCCCACAGGTGGATGTGGGGCCGTGCAGGGCGGGAACTGAACTGGGGAGGTGAGAACCTTCACCGCCATCCCAGCGGTGACCATTTGTGCTGCAGTTCAGCATGTGGGTTTGCACAGGTCCAGGAATCGAACCCCGGACCTTGCAGTTGTGAGGCAAGTGCTCAGCCTGCTGAGCTCTCCCCGCATGCCCACCACATGCTTTTCTCAATATTGTAATCATTTAAAATGTAATGTTTACAGAACATCTCGCCAGTGAGTAGCTGAGAAAGAATGAAAGGACAGCCTCTACGTCAGAGACTGTTCTTTGCACTGTGAGGCCACGTTTGTCTTCACTTTGGTTTCCCGCTTTATAATTCCCTTGCCTCACCATGTTTTCTTCTTCCTCTTTGTACGATAAACAGCTTAACTGCTTTTTGTGACCCTAAAACAATGTCTGAACGTCGGTGACAGTTTTGCTGCAGTAAACATTCCGTGTTTGAGTCCCAGCTCCCTGGAAATGACAGCCTCGGGCGAAACGCCCCCCCCCCCCCTCCCGTGACGCCTTTCTGAAGGAATGCAAGCCCCAGGGAGCACAGTGAAGAGGTTCAGGGCCACGGTGGCATGGGAAGGGGCAGAAGCAAGCAGGTGCTCCACCACCGTGGCCTCCGCCTCCCTGGACAGCTCATGGGTGCTCAGCCGTGTGGGAAATGTCCAGAGAGGCCCAGAGAAACGCTTCTTGGGGAAGGAGGGGACAATGAGTATTCTACCCGGTTTCTCCCGTCTTCTGCCTCTCAGGGGTCCAGATTCTCCTGAATTTCCTGTGCTTCTGGCCTTGTTTTCTGACTTCTCTCAGCAGCAGACATGACATGCTAAGAATGTTTCCTGTGGCCAGTGGTGACAAGGACGGCCCAGGGTAAGAGACAAGAGGCCTGTGTCATGGGGTATGATGGTGAGGCTGTGCCCGGGGGTTATGGGAGGCAGGGCCGCTGTGTGACATCACAACAGCATGGCTGCCCTCTGTGACAACGACCGAAGCCACCTCTCTGTGACCCAAAAGGGGGCGCACTTCCTGGAGGGTCTTGGGTAGTACTGAGTGACACAGTCTGTCAGAACACGGTCGGCACCCACGTCTCCTGGGCCCACGTGTGTGTCTCAAAGGGGCACGCTGGGTCACAGGGATCGGCCGTCTTCAGCTGTCCCAGATATTGTCACATCAACACTGAAGATCATCCCACCGTTGCTTGTTTCTGCTTTGGTCTGATTCTTCTTCACTCCTGTGGGGATGCCTGAAACTCACCTGTTGTTTCATAAACTCAGCCCAGTGGGGGCGAATATCAGCGACTGTCCCCACCCCCATTTCCTGCTCACCCAACTGCTGCCAGGCATCTCTTGCCAGAGTCTGAGAGGAGCTGAAGACACGCGTTCGCTGCTCTCGGTGAGGTATTCGGAATGCCTATTCTTACAGAGAATGCAGGGCCGGTTGAAATCCATGTTGGTTCTAAAACTGAAACTTCCCACTGCTTCCAGGAGAGGGCACAACTTCATTTTGTGTTTATTCTCTGACTCCTTGCCACCCTCCCTCCCTAACCTCACACCACAGGCTCACATGCGTGACACACACACGCACACACACACCTTTTAACTCTTAGTTTGCACTCGCCCGGTTGATAAACCGCTGGCGCTGTCATTTCAGAACCGTGTCCTCCACCGGGTCCAGATCGGGGAGGGAGGGAGGGTCTTACAAATTAAATCCATCTGGCTCTACGTTGCAGCTCTGGTATCGTTTTCCTCACGTCTGTAGCACGCAGGCCCCGCGAGCGGGAATAGGAGTAGTCCCAGGCAATCAAGGGCCGTGCTGGAGGGAGGGGATTTTAAACCAGTATTCAGACTACACACTGGTCTGCTTTTACCCCAGTCACACGCGGGCAATTCCAGACACTGTCAGCTACAACGTAACCCCAAATCCTGTGTTGGTCTAAGTTTAAAAAAAAATCACGGTGACTGTTCAATTTTGTCATAAGTAGCAAGAGCACACGTTGTTGCTTTTCCTTTAACAAGCATGGTATTCTCCGTGCACGTTCACTCAGAGTAGCCCTGGCAGAAGCGGACTCGTCCGCACGTGTGCCTGAGGGCCAGGTTCGTCATGGCACAGAATCACTCAGGCTGGCTCTGGGGGCCTCGTGCCCCCCACTCCCGTGGGGCTATTTGCTTCTGCAGTTCAGCAAGAATGGCAGCAGGGGACGCTGGGGGAGCTCAGCAGGTGAGCACTTGCTTCACAATCTCTAGGTCCAGGGTTTGAATTCTGACCCGGGTCCGTGCAAACCCATACGCTGAACTGCGGCGCAGCTGGTAACCACCACGGTGGCAGCGAAGGTTCTCACCTCCCATGCGGGAGGCCCCCGGATCGGTTCCCTGCACGGCCCCACATCCACCTGTGTGGAAAGAAACCTTGTCACAACTAATGATGTGCAACTATGGAGACGCTCTGGGCCCTCCCCCTTCTCTCTGTCAAAAAAAAACAACGAACAAATAAATACATAAGGGGAGTGGCGGCGTGGATCAAAGGGACGGTAGAGGCAGACATCATTCACTGGGTGGTACACAGAGCTGGGTCCACGGCCAGCCACAGGTGTTTGGGTACAAGTAGCAGGACCTAAGTTAAAAATAGCTGCAGTTATTTCAAAAGCGATTGATTTGCTGCCCATAGTCATTGCCATGGGCTACATTGTGTCCCCTCCCCCACCTCAACTTCCTACCTTGAAGTCCTGATGGCCAGAGCCTCAGAACAAGCCAGGACATTTAACGGGCTGGCCTGACAGCCCATTTTAAATGGGACAGAGAAGAGCGGCCCTGTCCCATTTCAAAAGGGGCCGTGGGGTCCGCCTGGGCTCACTGGGCTGATTCAAGGCGCCAACCAGCATCCCGTAGGTAAGGGTTCCCGTTACCTCAGATGGCTTGACAAGCCCATTTCCATGTTTCTGCAGCGTTTTCATCATCAGTTTTCCAGCCCAGTGCCTGGCACGCGGTATGCCCTTGGTAAATAGTGACCGAATGGATTACAAGATTTAGTAGCTATTGTTTCTAGTTTTTGCGCTATGACAGTGACAATGTTTGTGGAGTTTGTGCGTTCATTCTCCCAAAGTGGACTTGTTGAACACCCCACTCTACCGTCCTGCACACCGGGCATGGTGACCAGAAGGTGGTGACGAGTGAGACGCTCACAATCCTTTCCACACGGAGCTCGCGGCTGATGTGACATGCCCGACAAGTGGGTCACCGCTCACAAGGCATCCGTATAAAAGTTGCAGGAAAGGAGCTGGGGCACCGAGTGGGGCCCCTAACCTAAACCTGGCAGTCTAGATGGGCTCCCCGGAGGAAGAAGCCAAGGAAACGTATGAAAATGAAGCCCAACGTGGTGGGAGCAGGAGAGCAGACAAACGCTCCATCCTTAGGAAGCAGCAGGTGTGCGGCCGGGCACGGAGGGGACTGGGAGATAGTCCTGGACCTGGGAGAGGCCGGGGTGACCAGGGGGACAGAAGGCACATGGAGGAGCATCCAGGCACAAGCACGAGGGCAGGCAGGGGTCTCCGGGTGGAGGGTTCCTGGCTGCACGTTGGTGAGAACAATCTGGGGTGACACCCAGGTACTGTTCAGGGCCTGGTCTGCAGGTGTCACAGGGCCCGTGAGCTGTGATGCGTCATGGAGACCATAGTAGGCCCTTCCCAGGCAGGGCTCTGCTTGCACTTGAAAGCAGAACAAAGCAGTGTGATCTCGTTGTGAACAGTGTGGGGAGGGGAATAGCCATGCTGTGGAAGGCCGGTGAGGACCCACAGAGAAGATGGAGAGAGGTGGGTGGGCCCCCCAGGACCGGGCGGGAGAAGCGGGCAGCTGGGGGTAGCGGGGAGCGGCCTGAGGACCCGGGATGCCTGGCTTAGTGGTGTGTGTGTCGTGCACCCTTTATGGAAACAGAGACAGCAGGACCGGGTGGGTGAAGCTGGGTGCGTGGGTTTGGGAGTGCCTGAGGGACATCGGGGGGCACTGTCTAAAATGAGAGCAAATGTAGTCAGATGCCCAGTTCACACTGATAGTGACACAGAAGGCCAGTGGGAGAGGAAGCAGCTGAGGGTACGAGAGTCGTCGGATGGAATCCCTGGAGAATGCCGGGGAGACAGGGAAGGGACCCCGCAAAGTGACAGCACGAATGTCACCTGTGCACCTGACAAGGCCATTGCAACCTGAGGATGCAACAGGAGCCAGGCGGCTATGGGTTTAGCAGCACCTGAATTTCTTTTTTTTTAAGATGTATTTTATTGTTTTTGACAGAGACAGAAAGAAACAGAAACAGAGAGACAGAGACAGAGAGAAGGGGGAGGGCCCACAGCAGTCTGCATAGTTGCACATCATCACTTGTGACGTGGTTTCATTCCACACAGGTGGGTGGGGCCAAGCAAGGTGGGAGCATCTGAATTTCAAAGTATGGAGGTGAGAGAGTGTCAGGAATGGGGAAGAGGGGAGCGAGAGGTGAGGCCCAGGGGGAAGGCAACAGCCGACAAGACGGGAGCACCCTGCACACTCCTGGCAGCTCCCTGGTAAGACGCACGCCAGCAAACTTCCCTGGTCTGCACCTCAAAGTGCGGCTCACCCCACATTCTTTCCCGCTATCCTGCCACTGCCACCTGTGCTTCCGTCAAGCAGGGTGGTCAGCACGTGCACGGCCCACCACCTCCGGGTCTTGGTTTCTATCCCCCACCCCCACCCCCCGCATGACCCTGCCACCTACATTGCCTTCCCTGGGCTCCCGGAGCCCCAGGACCCTCCACCCCAGCTCTCTGCTCATCCCTGCCTCACGCCCACCCTTATCTTCATGCCTGACGCCCTTCGGGTGTTTCCATCTTCTGCATCTGCATGGCTGGAAAATTGCTGGACAGCATGAGTTGCAATGTGCCTGGCACTGTGTGAGATCTCTTTACTCAGCAAGAGTTCACCAATTAGGAGTGGATAATAGTGAGCTCCATGGAGTGTTTCTTTAGCACACACCGCTGATGCCTTTTCAGGAGAAAGCTCATCAGGACCCTGCCCGGGGCCCTGCACTTTCCTGAAATAGTAGTAACTCCCTGGGCACGTACTACATGCCCAGGCGTAGCAGCTATTTTACACTTTGATCCTATGAGGTGGCTGCTATCATCATCATCATCCCATGATATAGGCGAGGAAATGAAGGCTCAGAGAGGTTGAGACACCTGTATAAGGTCACACAGCGAGTCAAGGGCAGAACCAGGACTCCCAATTCAAACACCTTGGCCCTCGGAGCCTGTGCTCGTATCCAGGACACAACCCTGAGGTTGCTGGGTTTTTCCTACGTGCGTTGCTGATGTGAAGAAAAAGGAGAAAAGTAATGTTAGGAAAAGCTCTAACAGCTGTCGTCATTTAACAGGCATAGAAAAGATTGAAAGCTATGTTACCTAGGAAGCCCCTTCAGACCAGGAGAAAAGCCAGATTCTGTCATTTTTCCTTCTTGAAAAATTCAGGAATGAGGAAACAGCATCAACAAGAGCGACCTCGGACAAATGGCTGGGTAGAACGCAGTCAAGAAAAAGGGATCGTATTTTGTCATGAATAATGAATGTGCACCCACATGTTTTGGCCCAAACTTTCAGGGGAAAAAAAATCTTTCATTTTAATTTTTTAATTCAAATTTGTATTTGCTTATATTTAGGTACTTGGTTTTTTTTATGATAAAGGAATTTTAAGCATATATATATATATATTAGATTTATTTTATTAATTTTTGACAGAGAGAAACAGAGACAGAAAGAGACAGAGAGAAGGGGGAGGGCCCAGAGCAGTCTCCATAGTTGACAGCATTAGTTTTCCATATAGTTTCACTCCACAGGTGGGCACAGGGCTGTGCAGGGCAAGAACTGGGCTGGGAGCCTCCCACATAGGTCCCGGCAAGAACTGAACTGGGGGCACAGCCCAGTTCAGCATGTGGGTCCACATGGGCCGGGTCCGGGATTCGATCCTCGGTCCTTGGGGCTTCAAAGCGAGCGCTTTACCCACTGAGCCATCCCAGCTTTCCCATAGCATATATTTTTAAGAATATTATGGTCCAAGAAATTTTATGTAACAGATCATCACAAAAACACAAAAGCAGATACAAGGCACAAGAAATGTTATGTATAAGATTCTTTTTATTAAAAACAAAACAAACAAACAAAAAACCCACTTGTCATATTCCAGGGTATGATTTTGCATATGGGTATTGTTGTTGATTTCTAACTCAGAAACATAAGTAAAAGAATTGAAAACATTTATATAGATACAGAATTAGTGTTACCCATGTATAATGCGCATTCTTATTTTTCTCTCCTGATCTGGGGGGTGCAAAAAAGTGCACATTATACACAGCAAACTATGGCAAGCATGGTCAAAAAGGGGGCGCTGTAACCAAAGGCAAATTAGTCCTGGGGCCGGTTCTGGTGGGTGACTAACTCCAGGCCTCTAACTTCTTCAGGGAAAGGATTTCAGCCAGCCCACCCACTGTTCCTGTGCATCTAAGTTAACAGGGGCTTAGAATAAGCGTACCAGTAACCACCCTCCACAGAGCCCAAAGTCTGAGCCATCTGTCATCTATCATCTGGTCCTCCACCTCCACGTCACCTTCCTTACATTCCCTCCTTAATCCCGAACACATACAAGAAATGGCAAAACTTACTCTCCAAAGCGTTGGAGAGCTTGCTCCCGATAGTGGCCCATTTTGGCTCAAACGCCTACAAAAATTTTCTTGGGGTTCAGATGTCCTCACATGGGCAGAGAATACTAGGCACGAGAGAAGCAGCTAGAAAGGAGAAGTGCTCGCTTTGTTTTCATTTTTTGGAAACACTGTTTAATACACTCTGAACGTTCAATTCCCTGGGCTGGTTCTGATAACCGATTTCTTAGGAAAATGGTATTTGTCAACGCACTTCCTAGGAACATTCCTTCACGGTGACACAAAAGTAGGTGGCATTGGTTCTCTGGACTTGTGCAAATAAATGGCGCTTTGCTCGCAGGATTTTGCTTCTCTAACAGAGAAACATCAAGTGTAACATCCAGTCACTGTGTGGAATGAGAACTCTGCGTTCACTCCTAGGTAATGACCCGAGGGAGATTGCATTTTCTGCTGTTGCAGACGTGTTCTGCTAGATCTCTTTATCACTCACCGAGCTAACACTCCTCATCAGTTCTCGACAGCAATTATATTAACAATTCATTCATCTGTCTTCGGGAAACCATTTCTAGTTAGATATGCATGATCATAGAAAATTTAAATATCGCTCAGTTCTTGCTAGGGGACTGGCATGCTTTCTATTAGGGGAAAATAAAAATTCTCCCAGTGGCATTCTGATGGCCTGGAGGTGCAGGAATATCTGGAACAAAGTCAGAAACATCCAGAAATAGTCTGTAGGCTCAGTCACGTCACTGTGCCTCCTGTCTATTCCAGAATGCTGCCTTCTCATCTTTTACAGATGAGCCCGTCCGCCCTTGGTAGGAGAGATTTCTTTTTCAGCCCAAACTCCCTTTCTTCTCTCTGACCCCTTGTCTTCCACCAAAAGCTGCTCCACAAAGCAATCTTTAAAGTCAGAGAGAAATTATAGCTGTGTTCTGAGGGCTCCTTTCCCCACTTGCCACAGAATTCTGGGTGAAGTCTAGAGAACCCATTTCCATCACTACAGGGTTCAGCAGATGTTAACACCTCCTTTTTCTTTTTCTTTTTTTTAATGAGCTGGTAATCTATACCAGCTCTTTTATTGTTTTGTTTTGTTTTGTTTGTTTGTTTGTTTGTTTGTTTTTGACAGAGAGAGAGAAGGGGGGAGGGCCCAGAGCAGTCTCCATAGTTGTACATTATCAGTTTTCCATATAGTTTCACTCCACAGGTGGGCGCAGGGCTGTGCAGGGCAGGAACTGGGCTGGGAGCCTCCCGCATAGGCCCCGGCAAGAACCAAACTGGGGGCACACCCCAGTTCAGCACGTGGGTCCCCATGGGCCAGGGCCGGGATTCGATCCTCAGGTTCCAGGGCTGCAAAGCGAGCATTTAGCCTGCTGAGCCATCCCAGCTTCTCTGATAACAACGCTTTATTATAAAACCATAGTGTGCAATTCTGTTTCTTTATTTATTTATACCATACTACTTTTAAAAAGGACATTAGTTCTTCGGGACCCTTGTAACTCTATAACTCTTCGGGGATCCTTTTAGATTCTCTGGCATCTAAAAGATTCATAACCCATGTACTATGCATTCCTTTTTACCTCATGAAAAATTCAGAAGCGGGTTAGAATAATTTTCTCACAGAAAGGATGGCAGAGAGGAACTTAGCTTTTGGGGACACTCCAGTCCCCTGTGAGCCGTGACCAGCTGTGTTTTATCCCCAGTCCCAGGCCCCAGGGGGCTGGGTGGAGTGCATCCCAGCATGCCGCGGGGCAAGGCCAAGGTGGCCATGAGGATGTGACGGTGACCTGGAGGGGGAGCCAGGATGTGCTTTCTCTCAGCCACATCACCAAGCGTACAGTATATGCCAGCGTCGTTCTGACATCAGCGAGACCTGGGTCGGAACCGCAGAACCACTGTGTTCCAGCGATGCCCTGAGAGCCGCGTCGGTCTCTGGGTTTTTTCAGGTATGAGCATCAACACATCTTGTTTTTGCTTCATGGTGTCGGGGTTTTTTTTTTTATTCTCTGTTACTTGCAACCAAGGAAATCAAGACAGAAGCAATCTGCGCCTATAACCGAGCAGCACAGGACAGGGCACAAGAGGCTGGCGGGGCCGGCCCAGTCCCCTCTCCATGCTGCGTGTCATGGTCGCGACAGCTACGGGATACAGGTAGGGACGGTGGCTGTGTTGTCCCATCGGGAAGGTGGTAGAAGCCTGCCCCTGATGTGCTGAGTGACTTGCTCAAGGTCGTCCAACAAATAGATGAGAGAGCTGGGAGCTGGGAAGTAGAAGTCAGCAAGATTGGCACACGTCTCGCTTAACAACCCACCTGTTTCACCACCACTTGGATGTACGACCAGTTCCCCAGTGGGGGGACCCCCTTTCTCAGTCTGAGTCTCAGGAACCCCCTTTCTCAGTCTGTGTCTCATCCCCGCAGTTGGTTAGGATTCACTACACGAAGTGTTTGCAATCACACAAGACTATGTATTTCGTTTTATAAGTGGTATCACATGATAGCTGTTGAAAAATAGATCCCCTTGGCCCCACAACACACCACAAGACATCCGCCTCTAAGCTCCTTGCTTATCGAGCAATTCGCTTAATGATCAATTCGCTTACCAGCCTCGTCATAAACAGGAGTTGGTCGTTAAGTGAGGAGTGCCTATAGTTAACCACCTATTTACTGATATTCTCTTCAGGATAGTTTTGGGAAGTTATTAGATGCTTCCAACATTTTCTGTTTACATCTACTGATGTCATTTTATTCTGCTACTGTTCACGTTTACAACTCCGTGCCGCTTCTCGTATGAATGGAGGGAGAGAAGTGTCTGTGAGAAACCGATTCAATTCGTTGAATTTGTTAGATGAGCAGAAATGTTTCCATCATGCCCCTCCCCCCATTCCCTCAGCGGTGTGTCCCTGGTTGTCCAGAGCTGCCCACCCGACAGCAGACCAGCTGGGATAAGTAATCTGTAGCCCATTTCCTGTTTAATTTTACATAAACACGTTCTTTGAGACTGAAGTACATCTGACTGATTTTCCATGTGAAAACAAACTACAGAAACTGCTCTTGGGGTTGTTTCTAAGCAAAACTTGTCTCTAATCCCTAATGTAACAGAAATGTATGCGATGATCAGTATGTAATAATCGTTTTCATGCATAGGAAGGCTATGTTTTCTGGGATTTGACATTGTCAATGATCAAGAAGGACTGTATTATGTAAATGGAAATACCGCTACTAACAACAGTATGCTATACATAGAATGATGTCATTTGTTTCCAAAGACTGTTGGGTATGTTATACTAGAGAAAAGTGAGAATAAGAATAAAAGCAGGATATTCCTGGCAAGCATTAGGGGTGAGGTGAGGCCTGTGACCCTCAAGTTACCTCGGGGTGAACACTGCAGCCCTGAATTTCCTGTCCCCAAACGTGTGTTCCTCTTCCAGGATGGGCGTCCCAGGTCTGAAGGTGCCCAAGGACAGTCAGATAAACGCACTAAATGACTGACGGGCAGACAGACAGGTTGTGCCTCCCAAATTCTCCGTGCCTCTGCTCTGTCCACCTGCCAAGGCGCAAATGCCTCTTATGGGAAAACTTGGGGGCAGGTTCATGCCTCATTCATTCATTCATTCATTCATGCTACTCACGCACCTGCTGCGTGTCTGGCACTAGACTGGAGCCTGAGGATGCAAAGCCCACAAATACGCAGGCCCTGCCCTCAGCCACCTCGTGGAGAGAGCCACACCTGTGACAAGGAGGACTCTGTGTCACTTGGCTGCTGTGATCAAAGTGTGCACAGAGGACCGTGGGGACAATTGAGGGTTGGGGTGCTCAGTTCCATCCAAGGAAGGGAAGGCAAGAAAACCTCACAGGTGAGTGAGTCTTGAAAGAGAAGAGGGTATTTGCCAGGAGCCAGGGTTGGGGTGGGGGTGGCGTGGGGTAACTCCAAGCAGAGGAAGCCTCACGAGCTTGTCACGTGGGCTGCATGGGACAGGAAATCTGACCCTAGCTAGTCAGTTTAAGCAAAAAAAAAAAAAAAAGAGAGAACTTATTGGGGGAACTCACTGAGCAGAACACACATCTAGGGACGGCTTCTCAGGTGCAGCTGGATTTTAGGATTTGATTTCTCTCCATCTCTCACCTGATTTTTTTCAAAGGTGACTCAGGCAGGACCAAGGCAGGGCTCACAGACGTGAACCCCTCGTCCCCCCAGGTCTCAGCTTTCAGGGGACAAAGCACTGCCACCTCCCACGTGTCTCAGAAATGCCCTGTCCCCCAGAAGCGCCTCCTAGCAGAGCGATGGCCCCAAGACAGGAGGGGTCGTGTGCCTGAGGACCTCTAGACAGCGACCGGGGGTGTGGAGCTCTGAGTCACCGCAGCCAGTCCCCGGAGAGCCAGGTGGGGCTGTCCTCGGCTGTCCTGACTGGGAGCCTAGCAGGACAGCCCAGGCGCTGTCACCCCCGGCAGGGGCGTCGACAACTAACGCGTCCAGCACCGGGCCTGCTGCCCACCGCCGCGCCCTCACACCGTGACCAGGGACGTGTGCAGGTCATGACCAGCACCACGGGGGTTCTCCCGAAGGCCTGGCTGCTGGTTGTTGCCTGTGAGAGGTCAGCTTGTCTGGGGAGCACACTCCCTGCACCTCTGTTCCCATTGGACGGCCCCAGCCCCTGGGGGGGGGCAGTGAGCAGCTGTGGTTGAACAGACACCCCAAGTCTTGGGGGCACCTGGCTGAGCCTCTCCAAGCCTGCTCCCAGCCACCCCTCTTCTCTCCCTGCACCTGCTCCCGACCCCGCCAGGGCTCCCATTTCTGATCGCCCCTGATTGCGATCTCTGGTCTACAAGCACCAAGCGCCACTCCCCCGAGCCCAGCCCCACGCCTGAGCCTTGCAGAACCGCTTCCTACCTGCCCGTGGCTTGTCCTTATCTTCAAAGCAGAGGCGCGTCCTTGTGTTTGGCACAGTTTCATCCTTTTTCTGGAACTTCTTGTTGTAGATACGTCCAGGTGTGATCAAAACAACACGGCTCATGTTTAAATAAAAAAATATATATATATGACAGCAAAAGGCACTTGGCTGTGAGTCTCCCTCAAAATAGCCTCCTCGCTTCAAACAAACACTCTTGTCCCATCGTTGTTGCCACTTTCTGAAGCGGTTCTGGACATCCTCTCTTGTGAGGGTCTGTGTTGAGCTGTCGTGGCTGCCTCGATGTCCTGAATCGATTCAAAACGCTTACCTTTCGTGGTCATGTTGACTTTGGGGAAGAGCCAGAGTCACACAGTATCAGATCCAGTGAATGAGGGGGAAGACGACACACCGTCACATTTCTACTTGACTGAAACTTATGTGAATGCGTTGTTCGTTACCCATGATTTATGTCACACTTTAAAACACCTTCTCTCAACCGTAGCTCACAACCAACTGGCTGCACTGAACAAGTTGAAACTTGTCACACACAGTTCCTAAGGTTCAACCCAATGCTTCCCGTATGGAAGATCCCTGCCTCTCCATTGTGTGGCCCTCAGCAGAAGTCACCATCATTGTAATGTTTGATCAGCCCTCGTACAGTTCCCTGGATCCCCGTAGCCCTCTCGGAAGGACGTATTACACACATACAGTCATACACATGTGCATGCATATGTATACATACACTTTATGGGTAGATGTGTGCTTTTAAAATTGTCTTTACTCAGATATAAATTGCACACAACAAAACACATCCATTTTAAGTGTCCAGCTCAAAGGGTTCTGACGAAAGCATACACCCGTGTAACCATCACCACAGTTAAGATGGAGAATGCCCCCAGCCCCCCAGAGTCCTTGTGCCCCTTTGCTGTGTGTCTGCTCACCCACCCCTCAGTCCCACTTCTGGACCAAGACAACCACTGATGTGCTGTCTGCCTGTCCGGGTTAGTCTTGCTGTGAGTTTCTTACAAATGAAATCACATAGTACAGTGTTCCCTCGACACTTCGCGCTTCATGTTTTGTGGCTTCAGTGCTTCGCGGGTTTTTCCAAAACATTCATCAAAAAATAAAAATGAAAAAATACAACCATGTCGGCAGCCACATTGCGGAAAGGAGCGTTGACGGGGTTTTAGTATTGTGTTGGCGATAACTTGTTTTGTTTAAGCGATAGCTTTTTTTATTAATTAAGCCCTTATAATGCCGCCTAAGCGCTGTGCCCCTGCGAAAGCTTCCTCCGGGGCGCCCAGAACCCCGTTGACGGGGTTATGTCCTTGTACAGGGGAATTTTGAAGGAAAAGAAAAAACAAAGACAACAAGTACCCATCACCATGTTTCTCTCCAAGGTAAAGCCCCCGGCTCTACCGTCAGCGCCTCCAGCAGAAGAGTCTCCGAGTGAGCCTACAGCTTCTACGAGTCACGTGAGAGCCTCTCCTCCGCCACCAACACAAGACTCTTCGCCTCTCTCAGAAAGCAATGTTGATTCATGTTTATTACTGTATAAGGTTTTGTCATTAACCTTATGAATTAGCACTGACACGTTTAAGTAAATACGTATACTGTTGTCATTTTTGTCTTAAATGAGTAAAGTATGAATACTGTTTACATATTTAAAACATTCTTGTACCCGCATACACGAACATTCCTAGGGGCAAATCCTACTTCACGGTTTTTCAGCTTTCATGGAAGGTTCTGGTCCCCATTAACCGCGAAAAACGAGGGATCGCTGTATAGTTGTACGCTGATCGGCCTGGCTTCTTTGCTCAGCATAATTTTTGAGATCCATCCGCGTTCTGGCCTACGAGGGGGTCCGGAAAGTATCCAGCTACGAGCTATGAAAAATAGAGGCGTTTACGGCTGGGGTTTTCTCCGGGCAGCTCTCGCATGTCAGTTGTTTGCTCCCTTGGGTTCCTGGCTAGCTTTCCCTTGGGTGCCTATACCACCCGCTCCCCTCCTGCTGGACCCCTGGGCTAGCTCCGCTGTGCGCTGCTGTGACCAACGCGACAATGAGCATTCACGTAGAGATCTCCGTGTGGACATGGGCTTTTGTTTCTCTTGGACAAAGAATGAGGGGTGGGATTGTGAGAAACAAAGGGGTATGTTTCACTTGCTAAGAAACTAGGCAAATGGATGTTGTGTAGGAGCATGGAACTGTCACATGTGCCAATACATGGTTTCCTCGTTAGGAAGACGGGAGGAATGTCCACTCTAGTTGCTGCCACCATGGTGACTATCGGGATGGGGAATGCATGTCGCACATCGTCGAGTGTTGAACTCTGTAGGGCTGTAAGGATGTCCAGTGGGGAAACGTGAGGGCTAAAGGCATCAGAGGGGGCTGAGTGGAGAAGAAACTCGCCCCATTAAATCTGCCTAAAATGTGGGTGGCTGACTGGCTGGCTGTGTAGATGACTGATGGCATGACTTGTCTTCAAGGAACAGATGATCATTTGAAGAATCATAAGGCAGACATAGGATGGATCCATCTTATTTGTGATATAGGTTTTTTTTTTTAATTCACACTGACACGAAAAATGCTTCCAATGAGTATGTGACGTGTCTGGTCTCACATGGACGCTCCACTGAGGCAAAAGTGACAGCTGGCCAGTGAGGTCCTGCAAGAAAAAAAAATGCTCGTGGGAACAAAGGAGGGTCGTCTTGTCTCCTGCCCCAAACGCTCTGCTCTACAAGTAGAAAGCTCTAGACGAGGGGTGGCAAACCTTTTGGCAATTGAGTGCCAAAGTTTATGAAGTAAGAGTATACTCGCTCGACTTGCATGCCAACCCATCGTTTGAGATAGAGGTATCGATTATTTTTATGTCTATAAGAGCATAAAAAATAATTTTTGAAATGGTATTCACAGCTCCGCATGCCGAAATAATTGCTCCACGTGCCACTTTGGGCACACGTGTCATAGGTTCGCCAGCCCTGCTCTAGATGCTCCTGGTACCATTGGTATTTTTCTACGAAAAGCTCAAAATAAGCAAGACATGGGGCATAAAATGAAAGGGGAGGCAAGCACACGTTCACCCAGGAAGGTTGACCCTCGTGTGACAGACGTCTGAGAGAATTGCTCAAGCATCTCTCTTCTGAACTGTCTCCATTGCCCGAGCCCCTGGCTGACTGAGGCAGCCTCCAGCATGGCTCAGGGTCGGGGAGGAGGCGCCGTCCCCCTCTGCCAGTGCTGGGGACCCTGAGCCCTCCGGAACTGGATGCCACTGTTTCGATTCTCTACAGAACTTTTGTCACTGTAGGTATGGTTCATGTATTTACTTGTTTGTTTGTTTTTTATTGTTCGTCTTCCCCGCCAGAGCATGTGATCTACGGGAGTAAATGCTGCTGTCTTACTTACCACCATGTGCTCAACGCCTAGTTCCTGGTGCATAAGAGGAGCGCAAGAAATATTTGACAAATCAATGAATGAATGAGTGAACGAAATCACCCCCTGGAGAAGGGGAAGAGTAGGGAAGTGATGGTCCCTGACTTGCTGGAGTAATTGCCCAAAATAAGCTGAGAAGAATCTGGAAGTGATGGAACGTCAAATCAGGAGACGAGCTGAAGCCCTCTGTCACCAAGGACTTCCAAGACGGTTCAATATCAACAATAGAGTAATAAAGGTCTATTTCTGTGACATCTAAATGTAGCCCTGAGAGACTCATACACGCTGCACAACTGGTAAAATGAATGAACGTTTTCACTCATGTAAAGATTATACAATTGAGCGTCTGGTTTGATGGGCAAGGTTTTATTAAAGATTGAAGCAATAGGACAAGTGTCCCTGATTCTGGATATAACATTTGACCAAACTAAATATAAAAATACTTCTAATTTCTTTAAAACATCAATAAGATGTTTACATCAAGCTTGTCCAACCAGCGGCCCATGGGTCGCATGTGGCCCAGGACGGCTTTGAATGTGGCCCAACGGAAACACTTCAACTTTCTTAAAACATGATGAGATTTTTTTTTTTTTTTTTTTGCAATCTTTTTACTTTTTTAGCCCATCAGCTGTTGTTAGGGTGAGTGTATATTATGTGTGGCACAAGATAATTCTTCTTCCAATGTGGCCCAGAGAAGCCACAAGTTTGGACACCCATGGTTTTACATAATATACAAAAATTTTTTTTTAATTCGTCTTTAGGAAGTAGTCATTGACTTTTTGAAAACTCCTCTAAAAATATAATTAAGCTTGTTTTCTTCATTTTCAAATATTAATGTATTTGTCATTTCATATAACGCTAAGCTATTGTTTTTTATTTGCTGATTCAGGTTTCTTCCCTTATAATTTATTCTCTACTTACTAGACAGATTGTGTTTTCTTATACTACACCTAATATTTTCATTAACTTGCCAAAATGTTTTTTTAGTCAGCCTCTATTGGCCTTGAAAATAAAATCCAAACTCTTCAGCCTGATTCTCAATCAATTAATTATATGTATAGGTTCATCCTTGTTTGTCCTCAAGCCCTGCGTATGAAGGCTAATTCTGTGTGTCAACTTGACTAGCTAAGCTGTCTTATCTCTACTTGGGTAACTAACACACAGAATTAAGATAATGTAATTTTGTTTCATTTTAAAATCTTGAATTTAACTTAATCCTGAAGTTCACTTATAAAAGGAAGGGCAGGAGTTCTGTCTTTTCCTTTGGGCTTTAACCACCTGAGTGGGGAGGGACAAGCTATCACTGTTGAGAAGGTTAGGAGTATAATAACTCTTTCTCGCCAGACAAGAGAAGAATAAACAAAAGGAAGGAAGAAAGGAAGAGGGAGAAAGGAAAGCCAGAAGTTGAGTTCTCACAGCGAAGAGACGTTATAAGCAAACAGTCAAATCAATTATCAGCGAAAGTCAAATATGTTCTTTATTTAACCACTTGCACGTGAGAGCTGTCCGACCATCCCATAGACCAAGACAATTTAGTTTCAAATCAAATCCATGGTCCAGAGCAGCGTCTAATAGCTGTGGCTGTTGGCCCTGGACATGTGACTGGTACAATGGAGGGACTGAGCTCTACAATGTTATTTTATTTCAATTCATAGAAGTTAAATGTTAATAGTCACATGTGGCTAGTGGCTGTGATATTAGGCTGTACAGCTCTACATAGTTGAATTTAACGTATCTTAGAACAACATTAAGGTAACCATTATAAAAAGTTAATTAATGTAATAGAGCTAGTATTTTGGATGTGTGGAGATCCAACCTCAAAAAAAAGGAGGGGAAGCTGGGACGGCTCAAGGGTCAAGCACTTGCTTTGCAGCCCTGGGGACCAAGGATTAAATCCGGCCCCAGCCTGTGTGGACCCATACGAACTGGGGTGTGCTTCACATGCGGGAGGCCCCCAGCCCGGTTCCCACACTGCGCAGCCCCAACCCACTGGTGCGAAACAAATCCATGTCAAAAACTGATGACATACAACTATGGAGACTGCTCTGGGCCCTCCCCCTTCTCTCTGTCTCTCTCTGTCTCTGTCAAAAGCAATAAAATAAAATTTTTTTTTAATGCATCATTACAACAGCTCTATAACGACGGCCGTCCAGAAAGCGTCCAGCCACATAGCCACTCTCGTTATATTAACAGCTGGATTTTTCAGGACAGCCCCCATGTGATTCAATGTAGTTGGACTTCCCACACTTTGCCCACTCACCATGGTGACTTCTCTGATAAAACGGTATGCTCATTTGAGTGACACAAAATGAAGTCCTTACTATCTATAGCCTTTACCTGGGGTCAGCAGTGAAATGTTGTCCCACTCCCACTCTACTCCCACCTGTACCAACAACCTGGAAACAAATTGCCTTTGAGGTTAAAAACCAAAAACAAGCTTGTCCAATCCATGGCCCGCGGGCCGCACACAACCCGGACGGCCTTGAATTTGGCCCCACACAGATTCATAAACTTTCTTAAAACAGTATGAGATTTTTTGTGTAACTGTTTTTTAGCTCATCATTAGTGTGTTGTATATGTGGCCCAAGACAATTCTTCTTCCAGCGTGGTCCAGGGAAGCAAAAGGTTGGACACCTCTGCTCTAAAATCCATGCATGTGGCAGATAGAGACTAACCCACGTAGATCTCCCTAAACAGAGCTGCACAAGGGATGGCCACTGGTTGGTGGCCTCTGCTGCTGCCATCACTCCGGGCTTCCCCAGGCCACCTGTCCCCACACTGCCCCCTGCCAGTGGCCCAGCCAGGTGGGAGCATAGAGCCAGGCCTCCCCTAGGGCTCCTAAGCCTTAGCCAAGATTATACCCAGGGCTACACCGCCATGTGGAACTCTCTCAACCCACCCGCTCCTCTCTCTCACTCCCTTCCCAGGAGTCAGGCCTGCCTGGTGGTCTGAGGTCCTCCTCTGCTTGTATTTTCTCGTCCCTTCATCCTCCTGTGGTTCCCCCAATATGTGCGTACTTGCCAATGACAAGGTCCATAAGGGGCGAACACCCAAAATATATGAAGATCTTACATAATTTAACACCAAGGAAAGAATCCTATAAAGAAATGGGCAGAGGACCGGAACAGACACTTCTCCAGAGAGGACGTGCAGATGGCCACACATGAAAAGATGCTGAAGTTACTAACCATCAGGGAAATGCAAATGAAAACCACAGTAAGATGCCACCTCATTCCTGCCAGAATGTCCATCATCAATAAACCAACAAGTGTTGGCGAGGGTGTGGAGAAAAGGGAGCCCTCGTGCACTGTTGGTGGGATTGCAAATTGGTGCAGCCACTGTGGAAAACAGTATGGAGGCTCCTTAAAATATTAAAAATAGAACTGCCATATGACCCAGCAATTCCACGCCTGAGAATTTATGCAAAGAAACCCAAGACTCTAATTTGAAATGATAGATATACCCCTATGTTCACTGAGCATTATTTACAAGAGCCAATATATGGAAGCAACCTATGTGCCCATCAATAGACAAATGGATAAAAAAGACAGTACCGGTACATGTATACATCATGGAATATTATTCAGCCATAAAAAAGAATGAAGTCCTGCCTTTTGTGAGACATGGATGAACCTAGAGGTTATTAAGCGAAGTGAAATAAGTCAAACTGAGATAGACAAATGCCATATGATTTCACTTGTATGTAAAGTCAAAAAAATAAATAAATAAAAATAAACAAGAAAACAGAAACAGATGCACAGATACAGAGAACATTTTGATGGTTGCCAGGTGGGAGGGGGATTGAGGTATGAGTAAATAAGGAGAAGGGATTAAAATGTACAGATTTTACCAGTCACCAGGATGCAAATATGGTCAATAATATGGCAGTGACTTTATCTGGTGTCAGATGGGTACTAGGCTCAAAGGAGTAAACTCTTCTTAAGTTATGTAAATGTCTAATCACTATGCTGTGCATCTGACACTAATACAATATTATCTGTGAACTGTAATTAAAAAAATTTTTTTTAAAGATAGTTTTAAAAAGCAGAAGGGAAAAGCTGGGATGGCTCAGCAGGTAAAGCGCTCGCTTTGAAGCCCCAAGGACCGAGGATCGAATCCCAGCCCCGGCTCTGGCCCGTGTGGACCCACATGCTGAGCTGGGGTGCGCCCCCAGTTCAGTTCTTGCCGGGGCCCATACAGGAGGCTCCCGGCCCAGTTCCTGCCCTGTGCAGCCCTGTGCAGCCCTGTGCCCGCCTGTGAAGTGAAAGAAACTATATGAAAAATGAGTGCTGTCAACTATGGAGACTGCTCTGGGCCCTCCCTCTTCTCTCTGTCTCTCTCTGTCTCTGTTTCTCTCTGTCAAAATCAATAAAATAAATTTTTAAAAAAAAAAACAACCAGATGAAGAAAACATTTCTTGCACCCTCTTTCTTCCTGTGGAAGCACCTTATAAACAAGTGTTTTTTTAGGAAAGGAGGGTCACACCTCAGATCCACAGGACCCCTGACTTCCACATGGAAATGCACTCCCAAGAACTGGAAAAAGGTTCTGACGAGAGCTCAGATTCTACCACATAACACAGTTGGGATGAGAAAAGAAAGAAGAACGAGTATTAACCAAAAACCAAGTTGATCCTAAAAAACCCTCCATGTGGGGGTCACTGATGGTAGATAACGAAAACCATGAAGTGAGGCACATAATTGACAAAAACACACCAACCCAAGACACCTCTGGACGATGACGCTGGCCATTGGGAGTGAACCGAACATGAGCCTGTGTGGCATGAAGCCCTGTCACAACTAAAGACGTACAACTATGGAGCCGGCTCTGGGCCCTCCCCCTTCTGTCTGTCTCTGTCTGTCTCTGTCAAAACCAATCAAATAAATCTTCAAAATATATATATTCTTTGATGAAGGGGCTTGTTTTTGGTCAGCCTTCCGCTTCTTTCCTTCAGCTCCCTGGAGTAGCTCATCCGGGTCTTCCTTTGTCAGAAGAGCTCATTGTCCCCCATGTCTTCCAACATCCCTTGCATCCATTTCATGAAACTGGATCTTTTCGCAGATCAGTACCGCACTGCAGGTTGAATGTGCATTGTATTGTCATCGTATTCTCCGAGGCTGACAGAGAAGAGGCCTGTGGGGCCCAGACACACGCTACCACTATGCAGCAAGGAGTGTCGGGGTGACATGCAATTCCATGAAGCCATCAGCTCATGGAGGACTGTGCTGGTGTGTCAGGACTTGGGTTCTCTGTGCTACCTGGATGGCTGGGTAAACGTGCACTTTGGAGGAACAGGATCGGTTCAGCCATCACCCTGTGTTTCTCTCGAGAAGCCGGCTCCAGGCCTTTGAGCTTGTCCACCTCGGCCCTCTCCTATTGCCTGAAGTTCCATGGCTCCCCACCCATCACCCCTGTGCTGCCTTCCAGAAGCCCAGAAGCTGATGTCACAGAAGGAGACTTCACACACACGCCACTGCACGGTCCACGCGGGTCTGTGCAGGGTTAGCGCATTAAGCCCCTCAGGACATTTAAGGTTTATGATTTTGGTCAGCACGGTCATTCCAAGTCAAATATGTGTCTCTCAGACCCACTAATACCGGTTTCGGTAAACACTAATGACCACGTGGTGACATCAATGTCTTTCTGTGTCTCAACAACAGACCCAGCAGAGCCATAAGCCTGACTCGTCGGCAAGGACAGGAACACGGTCACCAAAACCTGAAACAAAGAACATACTGTTGCCTGTCTGTGCTCAAATCATTGTCTCTCCATTTAGGCATGCTTCATATTTTGTGTTTTCATTTTTTTTTTTAATTATTGTTTTTGACAGAGACAGAGACAGAGAGAAGGGGGAGGGCCCAGAGCAGTCTCCATAGTTGCACATCATTAGTTTTTGACATGGTTTCGTTCCACACAGGTGGGTGGGGGCCAAGCAGGGTGGGAACTAGGCTGGGAGCCTCTTGCATGGGAAGCACACCTCCCCGAGCCAGGGGCCAAATGGGATGAGGGGGATAAGAACCAAACTGGGGACCTCCTGCATGGGAAGCGCACCCCAGTTCAGCACATGGGTCCACACGAACTGGGGCCCCAGGTCTGCAAAGTGAGCGCTTAATCCGCTGAGCCATCCTGGCTTCCCCTTCATTTAAAGTTTTGAAAACTTAGCTTGAAGAATGAAGTATTTTCTGGCTTTGATGACTTCCAGTCATTACCAGCAAGTGAATTGAGCAATGTTTTCACTTTAGAAGCTGAAATAGTACTTTTTAAATAAAATATCATCTAACATTCTTATGCAATTGGATCACAAATTCTCGAAATGTGTGCATAATAAACAACCCTTTATTTTGCTTTTTGCTGTTTTAAAGCAATTTTTACTGGGTTGAGGGTGTATGTTTTAGGGTAATACCAAGTAGTTTGCCAAATTCTGTATCCTGTTTTTTTGTGTTTTATTTTAATGTCATCAAGGGTGTGGTGGCTTTAGAAATTTTTTTACAAGTTGTAGTTTTTGCTGTTTTTTTCCCCTTCTCTTTCTCAAAAATACTAAAGTAATGAAAATCCAGCAGAGAAATAAATTCTGGTTTCTATTATTGGCTAATGGGTTGCCGCACGATTAAAAGTCAGATCATTCCCTGTAGCTAGTTTTTATTTATTTCCTTGCCAGACCTGTTTATGTTCTTAATATTGTGAGCTCATTATTAGAAATGGGGTCTTGATAAATACTCATTTAATGCTTAAGTACTTTGCTTAGAAAGTTGAACAACCCAAACAAAGCATCTAAATTAATCTATACTCCTCTCACAGAAAATCTCAATGAATCCATTCTGTTCTTGTTTTTCTTTTATTTATCCCTAGTTACTTGAAAGTACTTGATAAAGAATTAAAATCATTTTTATGGATGATTATAAATAAAAGAAAATCTTGATTTCACAAAACTAGAATTGTTCTCAGAAAAATAAATTTTCTGTAAATCGTAACTCATCAATACCACAGAAAGAAATTGTTGGAGAAGATCTTCCAAGAACAGAGATGCCAGCCAAGAAACACCATTTTCAGAACAGGAGATGGTGAGATGCCGCGATTTGTCTTCATCATGTGACATAGTTGGTGACAACTCATTCACAAATCGCATGTCTACGTTCTCTCATGGAAACAAGCGCTCTGTTCTCAGACACCAGTAAAACAGGAGAATCTACACCAGGCTTGTCTGACCTGTAGGCCGCTTGGAACGCAGCCCGGTGCAAATTCATAACCTTTCTTAAAACGTTATGAGATTCTTTTTGTGATTTTTCTTTTTTTTTTTTAGCTCATCAGCTTTCATTAGTGTTAGTGTATTGTATGTGTGGCCCAAGACAATTCTCCTTACAATATGGCCCAGGGAAGCCACAAGGTTAGACACCCCTGGTCTAGATAGATAGATGATGATAGATGAGAGAGAGAGATGATTAGATAGATAGATAGATAGATAGATAGATAGATAGATAGATAGATAGAATGATTGATGATAGATAAATAGAGTGTGAGAGACAGATAATAGATGATAGATTGATAGACGGTAGGTAGGTACCGGTAGGTAGATGATAGATAATAAATGATAGATAGATAGATAGATAGATAGATAGATAGATAAGATGATGTAGATGGATAAATGGATGGATGGGTGGATGGATGGATGGATGGATAGGGACCGCTAGCTAGCTATAGACTGATATTAAAGTAGGAGAGTAAGAGCAGGAGTTAAAATACAATAGACTCCCTCTTCTGTTTTCCCTTTTCTTGCCTTAGATATGGGTGTTTGAAGGAGACAGAAATAAAGGAGGACCCCCAGGTTGGCCAGCAACCAGCAAGCAGTAACACTATTTATTTGAACGCGACTAGGGACAAACACTCCGGAAGCGAACCATGACCCCAGACCCCGCGAAATAGGCGGATCAAGGAGCCAGGTCCTGGCTGGGAACCACTCTGGAGGGGGTGCTCCCCACAGGCCCTGCGGGCGGGGTGTGCAGGGCTGAGGTCCCCGGGGTGCCAGGGAGGAGACGCCCCCGCCCTCCCCAGGAGAGGAGGCGGCGGCTTGGGCCTGGAAGTCCACCCCTCCCGCCCCGGAGAACAAACGGGATATTCAGCCGTGGCCAGTGGCTGCCAGGGAGACTCCTCGGGCGGGAAATGAGGCGGCGAGTCAGGCTGCACCGCGATCGCCTTTAAAAGCGCCCCACCCTGCCTGCGGGGAGCACCCGGGTACCTGGGCGGCCCCCCACCCCACGTCCACGAGCGAGCGAGGGCGCCGGGGCGCGCGGGTGCGGGCCGTGTGCGCCGGGAGGGAGCCCGCAGAGCCGCCCGCGTGCGCCCCCGGCGGGGCGCCGGCCATGGGGCGCGCCGGCGCTGCGCTCTGCCTGCTGCTGGCCGCTGCCGCGCCGCTGTGCCGGCCGCAGCCCCCGGACAGGAGGTAACGCGCCCCCGCCCAGCCTCCCCGGGCCTCGCCGCTGTCCCCGGGGGGTGGGGGGACCCAGCGCGCCCCCCAGCCCTGCGCCCCGGCGGGGGGCTCCCCGGCTCCGCGCGCGCACCCTCCCGCAGCTGCGCGCCCTCCCACATGGCGGGGACGCGATGCGGCCTGCGCGCCCCCTCCCCGCGGTGCCGGGAGCGCCGGGGCCCCCGTGCGGGCGCGTGGGGTTACTTCTGCTTTCTTAACCCTGGGAGAGACGTGAGCAAGCCCCGGGGCACACGTGAGCGGCCACGCGCCCAGCTCCGGGGGGCTTAGCGCTTCGCCCACCTCGGAGCTGCCCCACGGCTCCAGCACCTGGGCTGCGGGGCCCGCCCGCGGCCCGTCTCGGCATCGCCCCTTCCCCCGCCATCGCCGTCCACCTCCCCTTTCAGCGAAAGGCTTTGCCAATGGCCAGCGATTTTCAGAGAGGGGAGGAGAACGAGGCCTGTCAGCAACTCGGAGAAGAAGGGCGTTTTATGTTAACCAACTGCTTGTTTATCTTTAAAGCCACGCACTTCACACAGCGCAGCTCTCCTCTCTCTCTCTCTCTCTCTCTCTCTC
>PVKE010017529.1:0-30627 GCA_004027555.1 Craseonycteris thonglongyai
GCCCAGTTCCTGCCCTGCGCAGCCCTGTGCCCACCTGTGGAGTGAAACTATATGGAAAACTAATGATGTCAATTATGGAGACTGCTCTGGGCCCTCCCCTTCTCTCTGTCTCTCTCTATCTGTCTCTGTCTGTCAAAAACCAATAAAAATAAATCTTAAAAAAAAAATTTTGAACATGCCTCAGTGTATCTTTTAAGAGATGCATAGGGCAAGCTATGGGCGAAGAGGCACCCGACTTCCATGATCTGTTCAGGGGCGCCAACAGCCCCACACCTCCATGTGTTCACCAACCCGAAAGCTCTCATGACTCGTCCTTAGACAGAAATGATTAAATCATCAGCCATTGGTGACTGGTTTAATCCCCAGTCCCTTTCCTCTCCCCTGAGGTACGGAGAGTGGGCCTGAAAATTCCAACCTTCTAATCATCTAGTTGGTTCAACAGGCCCCATCCTTGAAGGTTTTCCAAAAGTCACTTTATTGACATAAATTCTGGTGTGGTTGCAAGGGGCTTGTTATGAATAACCAAAAAACACCTTTATTATAGCTCTTATCACTTAGAAAATTCCAAAGGTTTTAGGAGCTTTGTGTCAGAAACAGCAAAGACCAAATAGATATTTGTTACTATAAGCCCCAATATTACACCATAGGAAGGCAAGAACTGTTGGTGGCATTAAGTTGACTTGTTGCAGGGACAGGAACACCATAAACTTCTCGGTAAATGGGCCTGTCTCCCAGCAAATTGGTGACAACCAGTAGAGGCTCAAATGTTCTAGACAGTATATGAAAGACGGCACTCTTACTATGAAAAGACCAAAGGATAGATGGAAGATGGCTTTAAAGCTTCAGAGGGTCCTCAGTCCTACACTCTATTATCCTACGGTGTCATGGGAGAATCACCTCCATCTCCCACTTTGTGTCACCCCATGATGGCAGATTTACATCCCTACCAGCTGAATTGACTTGAGTAGAGCTCAGCCACCTCACGTGAGTCATTTTGATTTAGAAAATAGTAAGTCAACCCGGGCAAGGAAGAGGAGCCTCTATGAACATGGTAGGGGAAAATAATAAAAAGAGTTTCATTCTCCTTAATGCCTTCTTCCAGGCCGTTCGCCTTGTGCAATGAAAATAAGTAAGAAGATACTATTGTGCCTCCTTTATCCCTTTGGTATCCTCTTCTCCAAAGTCTCTCCTGAGGTTCGTCCTCCACCAGGCCTGTAATTCCACCACGGGTGACTCATTCCTTTGCCTTCAGCATTACCCTCTCAGGGCCAGTGTTTTCAAGCATAAATACCTCTGGGACAAATAACACATTCCATCCCTAGTACTTTTGTATAAATACACTTAACCCAGGCTTTCCTCTTAGTAGAAAGCACTGGGCTCCTCTAGGGGATGAGAACTGGGGAACAGAAAGGAAGAAACAATGCCCAGAGAAGTAGGCAACGTACGGGGCAGGGAAGAACGGCATTCAGGTACAAGGTGGCCCCTGTCCCAGTCTTCCCGAGGTCTGGCCCTGAATCAAACCAATAATAACAATTGCACTCACTTTTATCACATCTTTTGTGTAACTCATTTCTTTGCCGGTAAAAATGCCTTTATTTTAGGTTATTTTCCCTTTGTAATTAAAACAACACATTGTATCCTCCACTTGGGATTGTTTTGCAATGGCGCGGATAATACACAATGGCACTGGGAAAGCTTTTGTTTAGTTTCTCTTGAGTCAAAGCAGAAGCTTTCAGGAAAAGATTTATCACGCTAGGTCCAGAGAGTTATCTCAAATAGCTCACTGCAAGATAGGGGAGCCCTGGGGGAGAGTCAAAGCTCCCTTTCTGGTGCGTGGAGAAGGTGCAAATGTAAGACCATCTCCAAAGCTGTCATCGAGCCCCATGATTTATCACCTGCAGATTCATGGAGGGCACGCGGGCTTGACAGGAGCAGAGCTGAGAGGAAAGGAGGTCCTCTCCCTTCCCAGCAAACGAAACTTTTCCTTCCTCTGTGTCTTCTGCTACGAAATGTCGCTTCTTTATAGATACGCCCTGAAAAAGGAGAATTTGAATGTACAGAATCCACTGTTCGATCTCCTTAAGCGGCACTGATGGTGAGCCTCAATGGCCTTATCTACAAAGTGGGTTGATAATACCCACCTCAGAGGGTTGTTATGAAGATCAGATGAGGTGGTGGGGGAAGCACTTGGACAGACCTACACACCAGGAGATGCATCAAGGATATTAGTTCCCCTCCTAACCTCTCTCAACCGACTGTAACCCCAAAACTTGCTTTGGGGAGAGCCCGTCAAAACTCCTGGGTAACATTCCTGACTTCTCCTAATATGACCTCAACTCCATTTCTGACAAGAAGCTGCCTCTTCTAGGTGAAAAAAACAAATGCTTTTGATTTCTAACCGTCCCATAACCATACTTTTCTAAATCAAACATTGGACTATACGGCCTCACCATATGGATGCCAGGAGTTTCTTCCCTTCTTTAGGTTAGTTAACTTATTTATGTAAAAAGCCTTTCAAAGGCAAAATAACTAAGCCATATTTTGGTGTGTATTCAAAGAATGTCATTTCAAAGAATTAAATTACATTAAAAGAAAGGAAATTCAGGGGACGCTGGGATAGCTCAGTAGGTTGAGCGCTTGTCTTGCAACCTTGAGGTCCGGGAATTGAGTTCTGGCCCCGGCTGTGCAAACCCAAGTGCTGAACTGAGACACAGCTGGTAACCGTTGACAGCTGCAGTGAAGGTTGTCGTCTCCCATGTGGGAGGCCCCCAGTTCAATTCCCACCTCGTACAGCCCCACATTCACCTGTGTAGACTGAAACTATGTCACAACTAATGATGTACCACCATGGAGACTGCTCTGGGCCCTCCTGTCTGTCTCTCTCATCTTCTCTCAAACAATAAATCTTTTAAAAAGAAAGCACATTCAGAAAGCAGAGAGGGTGGTGGGTGGAAAGGAAAGGAAAGAAAAGGAGAGAGGGAAGGAAAGAAAGGAAGAAGAGAAAAGTCCTTGATTGACACACCGTCCTCATTTGCTAATCACTGAGGATTGTCAGAGTTGATTGCCAACAATGCATGCTATGTCCCCATGGGGGGCTATGGACTGGCCTTTATGCTAAGCAGCCCGAGACACTTTGGTCCTTGGCTGTGTGTGCCCCATTTCCTCAGATCTTATGACATCCCTCTTGAGTGTTACTGAGCTGAGATGCCTGGAAAGTGGCCGGTATTCAAGTAATGGGAACGGAGGAGAAAATTCTCCAAAAATAGAAATACAAACAAATGTAAGGTTGAGAAATAAGCCAGATTGCTTTACCATTATTTTGCTTTTGGTGGTTTAATGCTATGGCTCATTTTTGTCTCACTTCTTAACATTCTTTAGCCAAGGCAAAAAGACTGGTTATTCCCATTCTCCTCTCCCCCATCCTTCCTACCATCTCAGAGCTAAATTGCTTACCGGCCAGGACTGTGTCTTCCAATAAACAATTCAACTAGAAGATACTCATTCAATGAAAGACATAATTACCAAACTAATAAATCGGACACGGAAGGCCAGGCTGGGTGACCTGTGTCGATATTTCCCGTCGGTTAGCTGTCGTCCTTCATAGAACCAATCCCCAGAACCACAGAGAGATCTCGACAGCTGCTTTCTCTCCCTCAGGTGGAGGGGTACCACCTTGACCAGACAAAGAAGAAACACAGAAGCTCCATCTCAGCTGGTCAATTCTCAAATTCTCCCCAGTGGCTGGACGAATCTTGTCGATAGCAAGGGCCAACCAGCTCTTAACAAAATGATGAGGTTAGCAAAATATGTCTCAAACTCGTTTTGTCCCTATATCTTTTTTTCTCACTGGCCAGTGACAGGCCACTGGCCCCCGGGCACTCTCACCTTCCACAGGAATGCATGAAAACAACAGCGAAGGGCCTCCAGGCCCAAGTGCTCATGGAATCCCCAGCCATAGAGCACCTCCAGGTGGTGGATTTAATCCAACCAGAAATGACCTTCTCCAAGCCACACAAGCCTCTCCCAGGCAGGTGGAGAAGACTCCCATCAGCCAGAGATTAGAGACCTCCGTCCCTGCTGCACACCCCCTTCTTCCGGAAGCTCCCTCCACAGTCACCCTGGCTCACCCCCCTCAGAGCTCAGGGGCAGTCTATCTATGTTAATCATAAGAGAAACAACAATGACCTTGGCATGGGGTCCACGGTAATAAGTCATTGACTGCAAAATCTTTCCTATAAGTTCATATTAACATTCTATCATTCATGATGGCAAAGAGGGCGGTACCCATCAGAAAACAGGGCAGAATCTGCTCGGAGAAGATGGCTCATGATCGCCACTAATGAATGACTTCTGTGCTTTTTATTTAAGTTATTTCCCAGCCTGGAAGGCCTTGCCCCACGCCCACCAACTCTCACCAATTACAGTTTTACTTGTCCTAAAGACCCAACTCAAATGCCCCTTTCTCCAAGAGCCTTCCCTAATCCTCCAGTTAGCACGAATCTCTTCCCTCTCAATGTTCCTGTGACATCTATTAGACAATTCTAAATCCTGAGCTTATCATCCAACACACTCACAAGCCCTCTCAGCACATCTGATGGGTTGGCTCTGAAAACCCACCCCAGTCATGAATTAGTGTTGACGGCGACCCTGCTGCTCATGCCTGAAGACCTCCCTTAAACTTGACACAGATTCCTTACTCATCAGTCTTTGCCTGTGATGATCCACCCAATTACAGAGCCACTGAACTGAACGGGGCTCACAGGTCTACATGCTGAAACCCACTCGGCTGGTTACCCCATCCACTAGAACTGGTTCTGAATGAACTCCCTGCAGTTTTACGAAGATCAGTGAGGCCTGGGGGTTCCTGAGCAGTCACGCTTCTCCTGATAATGTCTGAACAGATGCTGGAAGTTGATAAATCACCTGTAACCACCCTGGGGGTTCTCCCAGGTGGGAGTTCCCAATTACCTTGCCTAACACAAAACAAAATAATACTTACATGCAAAAGCCCAGCCTGGAGGTAAATTGCAAACTATCTTTACTTCTCAGACATGTGGCTCTGATCCCTTCCCTGTGTCCTGATGTCCTCTTTTTCCTACCCCATAATAAGCCTGTGACCTCACAAGACCCTCTGACCTCCCAAGGCTCCATACCTTGGTACCCTATCTCCTTCCTGCCCTCCCCCAAGATGCTTGAGCTCCAAAACAAACTCTTCCTGAACCCCTCCCTCCTCCATCCTATTTTGTTAACATTCTGATCACAGGTAGATGTAAAGGAAAAAGCAACGGAAAGAATTGGCACCCAAATACCAATGACTCATTGCCCTGTAAGAATGCTGGTATTTTTGAAACAGGAGCATAGTTAACCCCAAATAATGTCTAGTGAATGAATTACAAGCCATGGGATAAAATTTGGGTAAAAAATTGCAAGCAGAATGGGAAATCTCTTTTGCTGGGGCAGGGGGAAAGGGCTCCATATGGGGGTGGGGGAAGGCATTGCCCTAGCCAAGGTTTTTGAATGCAGATAACAGAAACTTACTCTGATTATGTTAAACAGAAATAGGATTTAGAAAGGGTAACTGCTATGCTCCTCAGAACTGTGAGGAGGCTTGAAGGTCAGACCCAAGAAAAGCCAGCAGGCCAAGAACTCCTTTAGATCACGCAACAAAAGCAGGCTGTCTGGGAGGCAGGGGCAGGCGCCTGGGGGGACAAGTGCCCTTCTCACCTTCCTCTCTTGTTTTATGATTCCGAAGTCCAGCCTCCAGGAGCAGGATTCCTAGAACTCAGGTTTGGTTACTGAGCATCTGCCCCTTCTTTAGCCATTTCTGGGGATTGGAAGGAAATAGTCAACTTCAAGAGTCATTGAAAGAGACAGTTGAGTTGCTGTAGTCACGGAATGCTGTCACCTCACACTGATCTCAAACACTTCAGCCAGAACCTTGACAAACCATATATATGTATATATATATATATATATATATAATTTTTTTTTTTTTTTTTACTTTTTATTAGAACATAACACATGTGCAGAAAAGCATAAAATCACAGGTGGATCATGCTCTGGACGTTCACAAAGCGAACCTGCTCATTCAGGAAATATTACCAGCACCCTAGGCTCCACCCCCATCTTGTGTCAGTCACTCCCTCCCCCAGGTAACCACTAGCCTGACAGCCGGCCTAACAAATGTGTTCTTCCCTGATTGGGAACTTTAAAACCTAGAATCATAGTGTAGTGTATCTTTTATAGCTGTTTTCTTTTTGTTGTTGTTGTTTTTTCTCTCAACATTTTGTTTGTGAAATGCATTCATATTGTTGGGGATGGTTGTACTTGACCGACCACGTTTGGAAGATCGCTACGGCACTAGCTGCCCATCCCTGGGGTCCCAGGGAGTTACTGACAAGACCCCCCGAGGCCAGCTCAGAAAGCAAACTCTCCGGACATTTGTTCCTTTCCCAAGAAATTTGGTCCCAACCCTGATTAGTTCTAACGCACTCAAGAAATACCTCCTCTCTGTTATAATGTCCTAAAATAAAGTTAATCTGAGCAGTAACAGGAGTGATAAGAACAGAAAACAGCTACTGTAGGTTTACAGATGTGTTTCATGTGAGCTGAAAATACTCTAAAAAGTGTCCTCTTCGTTCCTGAAAATGCTCACACCAGAAACAGATCTTAACCTCCCAAGCAGTGAAAGGACTTGGCGTATGGAGAGTTATTTTGGGGTGTGTGGGGGAGAGGGTTCAGCTTATTTTCATGACTGACAAGAGCTGACTGTGCACCTAGACACACCCGGTGAGCCCTCAGTGTGCCCAGTGCTGCGGTCTCTAAATATGTGGGTGATTTGGGGGAATCTGGGCTGGAGGAGCCATGACCATGAGGGAAGGGTTACTGGTCCAACCAGAGATAACAAAACAGGTTGACAAAGCGACTGCTGATGGAGAAGGCAAGGGGGCGCATTAGTGGAGGGGCTGACTGACTATGGGCTGGACAAAGAATGCTGACGCTCAGACCTAAAACATCTGTGCTGTCCCAAAAATGTGCCCCAGAAAAGCAATCTCCTTGAAGAAACAGGTTGAAGATTAAATGGCACCTCCCTGGGGGCGCGGGCGTCATCCGATAGCACACTTGTGGGCTGGAGGGACCTAGAGGTGAGAAGCCAGGGGCAGGGAATGGGGTGGCTGACCGGGCTTTGTGCGGAGAGGAATTCCTGGTTCTCAGCTGTTTGCTCTGTAAATGGAAGAAGAAAGTACTCTGCATTCCACAGGGCTCTGTGAATAACGCCATGGCTTGCAAAGCCTCTCTGCTCTTGATGAACTAACTTGTCCTCACAGGACAAAGAGAGGTTGCTGCATGCGTGGGGACAGGTGTCCCCGTGAGGAAGGCAGTGAGGGTCAAGTGTGAACCTGAAGGGACTGTGACTCAGCCCCGTGGGCTAGTCTATTTCCAGCCAAATGTGTCTGCTGCTCTCTGCTTCTCATGCCCACCCCAGGCCCGGGCTCATTTGTACCTCTCGTTGGTGATGGGGAGGTGAAGCAAAGAGGAGAAAGGAAACACGAACAGAAGAAAGAATCTGGGCAAGAAGGAAAGGTGGAGAGACTGCCAAGAAGAGGAAGAGGCAGGAGTGTGGGCACGGAGGAAGGAGGGATGTCGTGGAGTCTTAAAAGATGGGAAAGAATCTTAGAATAAAAGTACGTTCTTCCCATGAAAGGAGTGTTAGCAACAAAACACAGAAAAAGTCCAAGGTCGATTTTTACTTCATGATACTAAATTGTATGTCACTGTTTGCCAGTTTGGAGATGCAATAAAAAGTGGAGTTTCATAGTCCGACCTGTTTATGTAGCTCATTTCAAATTGTGGTCTTTATAGAAAGCTATTCCTGATGTATGGATGCAGCGAAAAAGAAAACAAAGAAGGAGATAATCTTCTCATAGTAGGTCTCCTAACTTGGGGTGAAGCCAGCCCTTTGTGCCTCCCCCTTCTGTTCTTCCCACAGCTCCCAGGGAGACCAAGGGGGAAGCGGGGTCTGAGACTATCCCAGGGAGCTCTGCTCCCAAAGTTCAGTCCCCCAGAGCCATCCCCACAGGTTACTTCTTTCTTTGAGGCCCAAAGACAGCCCCCCCGCCCCCCTCTCTCTCTCTCTTTCCAGAAGGCCCCGGTGAAAATGGAAATATTTCTGGGATGTTAAGCCTATCAGCTAACACTTTCCTTATCAGCCACAGCACCTTTGTTATCAGCAAACACCTCGGCTTAAATTACTTGACAACTTTCCAAGTGTGTGTGTGTGGGAAAGAGACCCTGCTTTGTCCCTGGTGGGGGAAGGTGAGGAAGGGAGGGAGGTTTAGGGAATGCAGAGTGGGAACAGAGAACTGTCAGAGAACATCGGAGATAAATCTCCACTAACTTGACCACTTGCTCGACTTGCCACCTACACTAGTGAGAGAGGGACTGGAGTGCGTGGTGTGTGTGTGTGTGTGTGTGTGAATCTATGTAAGTACTCCTGAGAAGCAGACCAGTTCTGACAAGGGGCCTGCTGGGAAGTTTGAGTGGCTTAAGCAGAACTGGTAGGTTCTCAAAGGATGACTGATGTGTTGGTTTAATGGACTCATTAAAAAAAAAAAAAATTAACAGCCAGCTGCTCTCCTCATACCTAGCTTGTTCTTGTGTCCCTTCTAAAAGGCCATTTGGAAATGTACCCTTACCTACCGCAGATCACTCTAAGTACCCGGTAAGTAGTGATAATATGACCAACTTGTTGACTGGTTTGAAATACGGTAGGTTGTCACCAGCCCCTGGTAGCTGGGGACAGTGAGCTGCAGCACATGCAGGAGGTGGGGTGTATCGTTGTCAGGGGCTGAGAACTGGGACCAGGCCCTGCTCCCCAAACCACACCTCCCAGGGGTAAGCTCAGCAACGATGGCGCCACTTCTGCCTTGTCTCACTGGAACTGAATCAGTCCCTGTGAGCCAGGGGTCCAAGCACGGCTTCCCGAATCCTCTGCTCAGGGCCTCTCCAGGCTGCAATCCAAATGGCAGCGGGGCTGCATTTTGTTCTGGAGCTCGGAGTTCTCTCCCAAGCTCATATGATTGTAGACAGAGTTCCCTGCTTTCTTTTGTGGCTGTCATTGCGACTGCTCTCAGCAGCTAGAGTCCCTTCCCCCACAGTTCCCTGCCATGTGACCCTCTCCCAATCTGGCCACCTACTTCTTCAAGGCCAGCAGAAGTGCGCTGAGAGGGAGTCTTAGAAAATATAAGGTGGGAGGCCAGGATAGCTCAGCAGGTTGAGCGCTTGCCTTGCAACCATGAGGTCCGGGGATCGAACGCTGGCCCTGGCCCGTGCAAACCCATGTGCTGAACTGCAGCGCAGCTGGTAACCACCAGGACAGTACTGAAGGTGCTCGCCTCCCAGGCCGGAGGCCCCCAGTTTGGCTCCCTCTCCGCGTGGCCTCACATCCACCTCTGTGGAATGAAACTATGTCACAACTAATGATGTATAACTATGGAGACTGCTCTGGGCCCTCCCCCCTACTCTCTGTTTTTGTCTCTGTCTCTCTCTTTCTCACCTCTCAAAATAATAAAATAAATCTTAAAAAAAAGAGAAAATATATAAAGTAATCACAGGAGTGACCATCTCGTCACATTTACAAGGGACAGGAATCTTGGGAACCATCCTAGAATTCTGCCTACCACAGTCAATGCTCTGGCCCCCAAGGATTCATGTTCCTCCCACAAGCAAAACACATTGACCCTCACAGAGAGAAAACCTCCATCTACAAGCCAAGGACAGGGGTCTTCAAGAGAAACCAACCCTGCTGACCTGTGATCTTGAACCTCCAACCTCCAGAATTATGAGAGAATAAATTTCTATTGTTTAAGCGCCCTACCCCCTCCAGTCTGTGCTACTTTGTTATGGGAGCCCTAGCTGATTAATTCCCCATCTCATGATCCACATTCCATGACATCATCAGCAAATCTCATTGTCTAAATTTAATTCTCATCATCTCCGCAACCCAACATCCCAAAGCTAGTCCTCTAAGTCAGGTGCTGATGGGTGTGATCTATGGGGTCCAAGAGAAGTAACGCCCCTTTTTTAAAATTATTTTGTAATATTTTACATTACTTAACAATTATATTACTTTCAGATTTTCTATTACTTAAAAAAAGGGTGTTACCGGTACTTCTTCCGGACCTCACATTAAGTCTTCATATTAGGGACTGGTGAAACTATAGAGAAATTTCCACCCCCAATGTACTCAACATACAATAAATGGTGGGACAGTCCTAAAATGATAGCTAGAGACTTTATGGTTCAAACATGGGGGAAATGGGAGGCCCCTGGTCCATCACAGTTCTGACACCAGCTAGGCAAATGTTAGACTTCCTTGATTAGGTTTTAAGGCATGGGAGCAAATCCTCTGTGTTCTGCCTTCTGAGTCATTCTTCCTTTTGCACAAAAGGTGGTTCATGTTTGCAGCTGAGTAGTTTTATGAGTCTCCTGCCAGTAGCTCAGGGTCCTTCTCCTAGAGCTAGAGCTAGTGTAGAATGAGGACGACATCTGTGCAGGTGAGGGGACAGCCGTGGAGAAGAGACACTGGTTTCACATAAGGGTATGTATTGATCAAGGAATTAAATGTGTTCTAGATGGTGGGAGTCAGGTTTCTCACAATCAGAAAATGAAATTACATCTATGAAAAGGCAGAAAACTAGAATGAACTCTGTAATGTTGGGTTGGAATTGGAGGTGTCAGTATGCAATACATAGATAGCTAGATATAGAAATAAATATACATCTAACCATGTGGATATATTACATATACATAATTCCTTAGCTCTGTCCAATGAGAGGTCTTGGGAGCAGCAACAACCCAATAGCAATAAATGCACCAATCACCCATTTCTTGGCTTCTAAATGCCATTCACTGCTTAAAGGAATAAAGGCTCCTTAGAGAAATGTTGAAGTTCAAAGCTGGGCAGGCCACCTCTCACCTGTGGGGATGGAGGGCAATAGTTCATGCTGGTCTCAGGTTGAGGAAAGGGGCCACTGTTGTGAGAACCTCAGCAGGTGCCTGAGTGGGACTCAAGGTTTCCTGTCTGTCCCTGTTTCTACGTTAACTCCCCTGACATCATTCTTGCCATTCTCAAAATATGTGGTCCGTCTGTAACAGTCACCAAATCAAAAGACCTGGGTCTGATTCTAAACTCTCTCCCATTCTTTAGACTCCAGCTCTCTGCCTGCTCCCTGAATCTTCCTAATGCAACCTGGCCTGACCTGGGGATCCCCGGGAAGAGATTTATTGGCTGTTGTATGCTGGGCAGTGTTACTGACTTGTGCATGAGATTTCCTGCCTTCTCTCAGCAAGTGACTAAACTGGTAATAGCTGATTCTGTTGGGAGGTAACCAGCTGTTTTTCCATAATCCTGCGGCTATTTCCATGAATTAATTGAGAAGCACTGTAGACCCTTGCAAAGCAGCATAAGGCTCAGGTGCCTGATCGCTTTAGTAGGATTTAGCAGTCTCAGCAATGGACTGAATGTAAAGAAACTTAAAATCTATTAACAGCTGCTCCTGAAAACAACTGTGCAGTCTTGGGTGAGAAAAAGAATCTTTCTATTCCTGTGGGTGATATGATGATAAGACCATGAAACCATACCTATTATCAAGGTGTGTGTGAGAATAAACAGTGTGTACCTAAGGAGTGTCTTGAGTTCTTTATTAGAAGAACTGTGGTTTGGCCATATTGCTGTATTTATTCCCTACTTTGTGGAAGGGAGCAATTTTAAACCCTAGCCCTGCTAAATAAAAATAAGGATTATTATTATTGGCAATTATACTATAGATAATACAGTAGACTCTTCGTTAATCGGAACTTTAGCAACTAACACTCTCAAGTAACCTGCAAACGCTTTTTGAGTTACTTGAGAATGCCGGTTTCTTGAGTGTTGGTTAATGGAGAGTCTCCTTACATTTATCTGGTATCTACTAATCCCCATGGGCGTCGGTTAACTGCAAGTCTACTAGAGTTTGCATTTAATCATTTACTTACTTATTGGACACATTCATTGAGCACATACACTGTGCTGGCCACCATGTAGACACAGAAGATGCAACTGTGGATAGGATAGCATGGTCCCTACCCTCATGGAGCATAGAGTTTAAGGGGGAAACACAACTAGCTCGTGACAATCAGAAAAAACTATTGTAACTTCCAATGCAAATGGCTATTAATATTAGGCAAGTACAAACTAACCTAATTCTCCCTCATTCTCCCTCTCCGTTTGTTCTGATGTGGGTGACCTTCCAGGCACAGGTCAGTCCCTCCCCATCTCTATGCAAACCGTCAGCCGGCTGTAGCCACGCCTCCCTCCATACTTTAGGAACTTCTCTACTGCTTATTTCACCGTTACTACTCAGGATTGTGACACCAAAGAATTGCGAACAGTTTTTTTGATCACTATGTGCCAGGCGCTCATATACTTACGTATTTTACATGCTCATTGATCCTTAATCATTAATCCTTACCACATTCCCGTGCAAATAGATCTTACTGCCCTCATTTTTCAGATGAGGACACTGAGACCCAGACAGGTTCTGCCACTTAGCTCCAATTAGGGTCTGAGGAACTCAGAGCCAATGTTCTCTTTATATCATATGATATGACTCCTCATTCACTCTGTCAGGATGAATTCAGCAATCACGATGTACCTATGGTGAGCCATGCATTGTAGTATGTGTTATAAGAGGGTCAGAGACGAATGAGACACAAACCCAGGCTTCAGAGAGCTTTGAGGTATGAGGATACTTCTTTAGATGGTCATCTCTCTCTTTCTGTATTTCCAGGCTCTCCGTATGCCTGCTGTCACTATACCTTCACACAGTGCAGTCTTTTGCATCAGGCTATAGATGCCTGAGGTCAGGAATGCTGTATTTTCATTTAGCACAGTCTCCCACACATAATTGATGCTCAAGAAATATTTGTTGAGCAAATGAGTAAGTGAACGAGTGAAAGAATATTAAAAGGGGGCAAGGATGTGGAATGAGAGGAGGGGGAGGAGGCAGAGGATAAAGTCCTCTACATCCATGTCCCAAGATCCCCAAGGGGAGCAGCATAAATATAGCTGTTTGAGAGCAAGAAGGAATTTAGGATAATTTCCACTGCTTAGCTGATGGATGGGAGTCAAATCGTTCCCATGTTGGATATCTGGCCCACAGGGTGACTGATAGGTCCCTGCTCCCACACCAGGAAGAAAGGACTCCAGGTCCGGGGTTCCCAAGTTCAATAGCCTTTTCTTTTTTTGCCTTAAAAAAATTGCTGAGGCATGAGCTACTTCCGTTCTCCACTGGCATCTTTGCACTGTGCCCAGAGAAACAATCATATCACGTTCAGGAAGGCCAGGGCCTACAAAGGCAGGGGAACAGGAACTGTCCCCACGGATGTCCCCCCTCCTGGGGGGAGACAGCCAGGAGCTGAGAACAAATGTTGTGTGAAAAGGAAAGCCAGACTTTAGCAGAGGCCCGAGGTTGGGGGGCTGGCCCTTCCCAGCATGCAGCAGGACCCTCTGCCACAGGTCCGGGAACAGCATGTTATTCTTGAACACACACACCTTTTCTTTCCTACCGCCGGCCTCCTACACACACACACACACACACACACACACACACAGGCTAAGTTCTGTGTGAAATGTGGCCAGGGGCCTTTGTGCTATAGAGCACGCTCCAATATCTTAGTGAGGCCCTCAAAGAAAAGCTTCCATCTCCCTCTTAAATAATCTCCATAAACCCAGCTCCATACCGGTGGCTCTGCTCAATGTCCCCAAACATGTGTCAATCCCAGTCTCACTCCAATCCATCCTTCACTTCCCCTTCCACCATTGTTAAAAAGTTCTTCCCTCTGGGTTCTGGACCCAGAACATCTCAGCCAGAGTTTCCTCTCTCAGGTTTGAATTCCAGCAACACGTCCTGTGTAAGTCAGTGCTTCCTAATCTTATTCACGGTCTAGAAAACGATCATGTTTGTACAGAGCCCTGGGATAAACACGCGTAGCTGATCTCAGCCAGGACAACTTGCCCAGGGACTCCAGATGCCTGTCAGACAGGGGATCAATACCCAGGCAGACCTGTAATCCATTTAAAGTCGCTGCCCACAGGAGTGGTGGGCGACTTTCTGGAAGCCAGAAGTAGAGAAGAGGCATGCATGAAAGCCCTGTCTTTTCCACAGCAGGTGAAGAAGATGCCTGTGTGGATAAGTAAACACACACACATCATTTTAAATGTCTTTGTGTAACAGAAAGAACATGGATTTTTGGCATCTGATCTCACTTTTCCCATCTGTAAAATAGAAATATTAATGCTTATCCTCATAAGGCTGTGTTTTTAAATCATCTTTAGTGAGGTATAAATTACATGCAATAAAGTTCATCCATGAAAAGCACAAAATTTTCAATTTCCACAAGGATAGACAGTCATGCAATGATCACTGTGGTCAAGATTTATTAGATAGAATATTTCTATCGCCCTCAAAAGTTTCTTTAGACTCTTCCCCGACCCCATTCTGTGTCTCCCAACAACCATGACTGATTTCCATCACTATTAATTTTGCCTTTTCCGGTTGGCACATAAATAGAAATATACAACCATAGTTCTTTGTTTCTATCTCCTTTACTTAAAGTCATGCTTTTGAAATTCATTTATGTTGTGGGTATCCATAGTTTGTTCCTCTTCATTGCTAAATAGAATTCCATTGTGGGGAATTTGTGCAGTAATTTGTTTATTCATTCTCTTGTTGATGGACACTTGGGTTGTTTTTGTTTTTTTGTTTTTATAACTAAAGCTGCTATGAACATTCTTGCACAAGTCTTTTTGCTGAATACGTTTTTATTTCTCTTAGGTTAATACTTAAGAATTAAATTCCTGTGTTATAGAGTAGGTGTACGAGTATGTTTGACTTTTTTTAAAAAAAACTTCTGAACATTGCTGCAAAATAGTTTTACCATTTGACACTCGCACCATCAATGTACGTGAGTTCCAGTTGCTCCACATCCTTGTCAACATTTGGTGTTGTCAGTCTTTTTTATTTTAACCCTCTGGTGGATATATAGTATTATTTCACTGTGGTTTTAATTTGCATTTTCCCAGTGACTAATAATGTTTTTATGTGCATATTAGCCATTCATACACTATATCTCCTTTTGTGAAGTTTCTGCTCAAGTCTTTCATCCATTCTATTTGCTGGATTCACTTTTTATGAATGATTTGTCAGTGGTCTTTCTGTATATCAGAAAGACTTTTATCAGATATGTTTTGCAAATATTTTTCTTCTATATTATGTCTGGCTTTTTTATTTTAATATCTTGATTAGCAGACATTTTGAATTTCAATAAATCGAATTTATTAACATTTTTTTTCTTTTTGGTTAGTGCTTTCTGTGACCTATGAAATACTTTCTACCTTAAGTTCGCACAAATTTTTTCTTATGTTCTCTTCTAGAGTTATTATAGTTTTAACTTTTACATTTATATCTATGATCCATCTTCAATTAATTTTTTGTGTGATATGAGATTAAGGGTAAAGGCTCATTTTTAAAAGGCATTTATCCAGTTATTCTAGCACCATTTGAGGAAAAGATTGTCCTTTTCCCTACATTCATGACTTGATAATTTGTCATAAGTCAATTGATCATATATGCATGGGTCTCTTTCTGAACTCTACATTCTGTTTCACTGATCTGTTATCTATCCTTGCATGAATACCACACTGTCTTAATTACTATAGTTTTAAAGTATTCATTTGCTCAGATAATGTGAAGTCTCCGAGTTTTCCAGATTATTTTGACAAAGTCCTTTGCATTCTACACAAATTATAGAATCAACATGTCAATTTACATTTTTAAAAATCCATAAGAATTTGATTAGAATTGCACTAGATCAATAGAACAATTTATAGAGAACAGGCACCTTAGCAATATTAATTATTCCAACCCGTGAACATGAGATATCTCTTCATTCGTTTATGTCTTCTTGATTTCTTTCAACAATGTTTTGTACTTCTCAGTGTAGACATTCTGTACTTTCATTAAATTTATTCCTAAGTAGGAGAAGCCGGGATGGCTCAGCGGGTTAAGTGCTCGCTTTGCAGCCCCAGGGATTGAAGATCAAATCCTGGCCCCAGTCTGTGCGGACCCATATGCTGAACTGGGGTGTGCCTCCCATGTGGGAGGCCCCAGTTTAGTTCTCGGCCCTTCCTCCTCCCACCTCCACCCCCAACCCTGGTTCAGCCCCTGGCTCAAGGGGGTGTGCCTCCCATGTGGGAGGCCCCCAGCCCAGTTCCCGCCCTGCGTGGCCCCCACCCACCTGTGTGGAACAAAACCATGTAGAGAACTGATGACGTACAACTATGGCGACTGCTCTAGGCCCTCCCCCTTCTCTCTGTCTCTCTCTGTCTCTGTCTCTCCCTCTCTGTCAAAAACAATAAAATAAATCTTAAAAAAAAAAAAAGATAACGATCTTCAGCTTTCTTTTCTTACAAAGTCTTTTATCAGATTTGTGTAATACTGACTTCATAAAATAATTTGGGAGTGTTCTCTCCTCCTCTATTTTCAGAGTTTATGTAGAAATAGTACTTTTTCTCCTTTAGATGATTAATAAAATTCACCAATAAAACCATCTGGACCTGCTGTTTTCTTTGTGAGAAAGCTTGTAATTATAAATTTTTTTCATTTTTATTCAATTTTTTAATGTTTTTGAGCCAATTTTTTAAGTTGTGCTTTCCAGTGTATTTGTCTATTTTAATCCAAGTTGTCATCTTTTTTGGCATAAAATTGTTCATAAATTTTCCTTATTGTCCTTCAAATATCTGTGGCATCTATCATGATATTTTTGGTTTTTTTAATTCTTGATTTTGAATTTTTTCCTTGATCAGCCTTACTATGGGTTTATGGATTTTGTTAATCTTTTTAAATAGTAAAGTTTTGGCTTTATTAATTTCTGCTTGTATTTTTTCTATTTAATCAAATTTAACTCTTGATTATTTCCTACCTACTACTTGCTTTTTTCTAAATTATTAGCTTCAGGTATACAAAACAACCTAGTGATTAGACATTTACATACCCCACAAAGTGGTAATCCTGAACAAGTCTACTCCCCATTTGACACCATCCATAACCATTAAAATACCATTGACTATGTTTCCTGTGCTGTAACTTATATCCTGTGACTATATATATATTTTTAATTGTAATTGACATTCAATATTATTTTATATTAGTTTCAGGTATACAGCATAGTGGTTAAGTGTTTATATTGTTTACGAAGTCAATAATATTGTAAAATCTATATATATAGTGTCAGATGGGTACTAGACATCAAGGAGGATCACTTCATAAATTATATAAATGCCTACTATTTTCTTTGTGTTTAATTTGTTCTTTTTCTGGTTTCTTAAAGTGGAAGTGTAGACCATTCAATTTAAACATTTCTTTTCTTCTAAAACAAAGTATTTAAAGCTTTAAACTTCCCTTCAAGCATTTTTTTTTTTAGGTATATATCAACATTTCTTTTTATTTACTCAAAAATATCTTCTAATTTCTCTTGTGATTTCTTCTTTGGGACATGGGTTATTTATAAATGTGTTGTTCAATTTCCAAATTTGGATTTTTCTAGATACCTTATTGTTATTGACTTCGAATTAATTTTATTGTAGTCAGAGAATATATTCTGTAAGATATTAATCTTTTGAGAGTATTGAGAGTTATTTTATGGCCCAGCATGTGGTTCAACTTGGTGAATGTTCTCTGGGCCCTTGAAAAGAATATTTATTCTGCTTTTATAGCATGGAGTGTTCTACAAATGTCAAGTCAAATTGTTGATTGTGTTGTTCAGCTTTTTATCCTTACTGACTTTTTATTACTTGTTCTATAAATTACTTAGAGAAAGTTATTAAAATCTCCCACCATAATTGGATATTTGTCTGTTGTTCCTTTTAGTTCTGTCACATCTTGCTTCTGTTATTAGATGTATTTATATTTAGGATTGTTATGTCTTTCTGATGAATTGACCCTTTTATTATTGTGAAATGTTCCTCTTTATGTCCAGAAATACTACTTGAGCTAATGTCTATTGATATTAATATAGCCGTATCAAGTTGCTTTTTTCCTGCTGTTTAATTTTGTATCTTTTTTCCGTCCTTTGACTATCAACCTATGTTTTCCCTTTGTATTTAAACTATGTCTCCTCTAGATAGCATATACTTGAGTTGTGATTTTCTTAGCCCATCTAAAAAAATTCTATATTTTAAATAAAATGTTTAGTCCATATTTATTTAACATAATTGTTGAGATCATTGGGCTTAAGTCTACTATCTTGCTATTTCTTTTCTACTTGTCTCATCTCTATTTCTCCTTGCCTGCTTTTAGGTTTTTATTTTTATTTATTTATTTATTTATTTATTTTGATTAATTGAAATTTTTTGGTATTCCATTTTATTTCCTCTGTTGGCTTATAAATTATATCTCTTTGAGGTTTTTTTCTTAATAAGCTGCTGTAGACATTACCATAGGCATTTTTAACTTGTCACAATCTACTTAGACTCAATATTGTACCCCTTCACATAAAATATAAGAATCTTACAACACTATACTTCCATTTGCTCTCCCATCCTTTGTGCTATTATTGTTATATATTGTACTTCTACCTATATTATATATCCCACAATATATCCTTACTAGTTTTGTCTTAAGTGATCACTTATATTTTAAAGAAATTAAGAAAAAAATAAGATAGTGTTTTATATTTACTTACATAGTTACACGCTGCATTCATTCCTGTAAATCTGAATTTTCATCTGGTATCGTTTCCCTTCAGCCTAATAACTATCCTTTAGCATCTCTTGTTATGTAGGTCTGCTAGCAACAAATTCTCTTTGCTTTTATTTATCTAAAAATGCTTTATTCCACTTCACATTTTAGGACTATTGTCATAGAATATTGAATTCTGGGTTGACAGGGCTTGTTTTGCTTTCCTCCTATGAAATATGCCATCCCATTTTCTTCCAGCCTTCATTATTTCTTACCAGAAGTCAGGCTCTAATTTGTTTCTTTGTTTTCCTGTATGTTGTGCCCTCTTCTCACCTCTGGCTGCTTCTAAGATTGTCTCTTCATTTTTGATTTTCAGCAATTTCACTATAATTTCCTGAACAAGAATTGAATTGATGAACATTGAAATTGGACCTCTGTGTTCAGAATGCAGGTTAAATCTCTTGAAACATTTCTTATTATATTTTTGTCTACCTCACCACTTCCCAGATAAAGAAGACAATGAAGACCTTGGAGAGTATTGAGATTAGATACCCAGAATATGGAGGTAGCAAAATAAAGCCATGACAAAAGGTTAAAAATGATTATACTAGGAGACAAGAAGTCTAGGGCAGACTCATGAAGAGAACACACACAGTTATCAAACAATAATTAAATCAATCTTTTAGCTATAGCTAAATAAAATTTGTTTTAATAAACAGAGTTGTTCAGTAACGAAACAGACTGTCTCACAACTCAACAAAGTGAGTTACCTGCCAGTGACATATGCAAATAGGAGTTGTAAGACTCCTTATTAGGAAGCTGGAGAAGATGGTTCTGCCTTTGCCATGACAATGAGCCAATGCCTACATTTCATCAAACTCTAGTGTTCTATATAATTCAGCTTCAAAATTTGGGGATTCTCTTTCTCTCATTTACTTATTAACAAATATCGAAAGCCTCTTATTATGTGCCAAATGCTGGGGATACCACAGTGAGCAAAATAGATATGGTTCCTGTTTTTGAGGAGTTAACCCATCCAGCAAAAATATGAGAAGAAATAAATCTGGATTATTATTATTATTTTTTTTTAAGATTTATTTATTGTTTTTGACAGAGAGAGAGACACACACAGAGACAGAGAGAAGGGGGAGGGCCCAGAGCAGTCTCCATAGTTGCACATGATCGGTTTTTCCACATAGTTTCATTCCACAGGTGGGCGCAGGGCTGCACAGGGCAGGAACTGGGCCGGGGTCTCACCCTGGTGAGAACTGAACTGGGGACACTTCCCAGCTCAGCATATGGGTCCGCATGGGCCGGGGCCGGGATTCGATCCTCAGTCCCCGGGGCTGCAAAGTGAGCGCCTAACCCACTGAGCCATCCCGGCTTCCCCAAATCTGGATTCTTGCACAAAGGATTTAGATTAGCTCTAAGAAAGGGTGTGCTCAATTGTTAAACACAGGAGTTTTATGATTTATATTCCTTTCTTCTAAATCTTTTAAATAGAATAGATTTGCATGTATCTGGGATGGTTTAAAATATAATCGGGTAATGCTTCTAGACACAAAGGAACCACATAGTTACTTGAGACTTTTTCTATTCTGATGAACCAATTATCATCTGAACATATTGGGGAATATGTTATGTCCATACTTAGAATATTTCATTCAAAATCTTTATGCTACTTCCCAATCTCAATTGAGCAGTTTAGAATATGGATGAATTTCTTTCCCATTCTATTTAGAAGGGAAATTGAGGCAAAGCATGATAAAATGATTGCGTAGAACCAAAGTCAAACTTAGAAAAAAGTATACTTTCTTACCTTTGACATTTGTTGAATATCTACTGTATACTATGTATTCACTGACCTAGATGCCTTGAGTATATTATAATATTTATTCCGGGGAAGCCAGGATGGCTCAGTGGGTTTAACTCTCGTCTTGAAGTCCCAGGGTCCAAGGATTGTATCCTGCCTCCCAGTTCAGTTATCGCCGGGGGGACCTTCCCATGTGGGAAACCTCCAGTTCAGCTCCTGCCCTGTGCAGACCTGCGCCCACCTGTGGAGTGAAATTATACCAAAAACTAATGACGCACAACTATGGAGACTGCTCTGGACCATCCCCCTTCTCTCTGTCTCTGTCAAAAACAATAAAAATAAATCTTAAAAAATATATATTTATTCCTCCACACAACCCCCAGGGGTCTTTCTTTCTTCATGTTTTTCAAGAGACTAGTGTGACAAACTTCATTGTAAACACTTTCAGACTTTGAACAGGTTGTCAAGAATGATGGGTGTTTAGATCTTTGTTGGACCAACAGATGAGTGTGTTGCAACAAACACCACAAATGCATTAGTCACCAGCCCCTACTGCAGTACAGTTTTCTTCCATTGATTATAGTCAGTGTTATCATTGTTGTGATCACTATTTCAGTTGTTCTTAAGTTAAAAGTCAGAGCCACACTGAGCCCATTCTTAAAATAAACTAATTAACACCTAAAAGCAGATATAAACACGAATTCCACTTGACTATGCCAGTGGGGAAAAAGACCAGTTCAAAGAGGTGGTGAAAATCATGAAACTTAAAACTAACATGAAGGAGAAAAAAAAATCTCTTCGGTCATATCTCCTTGGTTGCCAAGAATAGAAGAAATGGCAACAGACAAAACCATACAATCGGATGTTTAACATTTTATAAGGCAGCTGGGGGGGACTCAGAGAAGAAGGTTGTCCAAGATTGACTGCTCATGGACAGTACAAGATGAAGACTGGAGACCCAGAATCCCTGAACGTTAATCTTCTGGATGTTCTTAGCTTGCTTTCTGCACAGTTCTCCTACTGCCTCTTCTTCCAATCTCCGTTAGCACTCAGCCAAACAGTGGCTGACTGGTCTGGTAATAAAGGATTTTTCCCACACCCAGGAACACAATAGGGTTTCAAAAATGCAATTTACAAGCAAAAATTTACAGCAGGAAACATAAAAGGAACTGGGTTATGCATAAACCATGAGACATCTCTGCCAGGGCCCTGTTCCTTAAAAGGTTGGATCTAATTATACAGGGAGCCATAAAGTGAAGGGAGTTAGCATAAATGACGCCCAGAGCTTCACATTACCAAGACTAAGCGAGCAGAGTGAGGGGAGGACTTGTGTGTCTCTCTAAACAGAAATAACTCCAGCTTGGTGATGAGCTGTGTGTCCCTTTTCTTTGCGAACATCTGGATCTTTGTCCCTTGTATGCTTGTCCTATTTGCCAGTTATATGTCTCAGTCTCTTTTCTCCAAGCTTGCTCTCTCTCAGTCTCTCTCTCTCTCTCTCTCTCCCTCTCTCTCTCTCTCTCTCTCTTCTGACTGATTCTCTCTCTCTTTATTGGGCCCATGAAAGCACAGGGTCTCCCACCCCATCTCAAAGCAGACATCTGATTTCCTAGCATAGCACGCCAGAGTCCACCCAATAAAAATCATGCTAAACCTAAAATGATGTAAGATCCGCTTCCACTAATTCCCAGTTTAAAGCTCCATGGTAGATTTTCCCTCCCCTCCCCTCCTTGTTTCTTATCAAGAGAAAGCAACTCGTGTTACCAGAGTCTTGAACTCCAGCTGCTATCTCAATCTCTATCACCACATTCTCCAAAGGACGGGGACCACGTAATGGAAAAAAACACAGGCTCTCAAGTTCAGGGGGCCTGGATATAAATCCTGATTCTGTCACCTCTCAGCACTTTGACCTTGAACCAGTGGATTAATACATTTAACTTTCGTTCCCCCATTTGTAACATGGAAATAAAAAAGCTACTTTATAGGGCTCCCATGATGATGAAATGACACAAGGTATGTTAGAGGGAAGCCATACCATGTGTATTTCATAAGTGCTAACTATTAGATGAAAGATTCTTCAGTTTCAGGTAGAAAATGTTTTCATTTCCCATAACGTTGACTTTCACATCCACACATATCTAAGTCTTAGGATGTCATTGGTTAATGAGAACTACGTTGTGTTGGTCCCTAATAACATGAGTGATGGACAGTAGTAGATCTTGCTGCATATAGTTTTGATCAAGAAGTTGTGCTCCCATTTATTTATTTATTTAGGTCAGATTTCCAACCAAAATGGATGATGAATTGATAGAGCTGAACCAATCTCTCTGCTTCAGTAACTGACAGAAACATTTCTCATTCTATGTCCACTCCCCACGGGCCTTTCCCACTCTATGTGCAGGGTTTGGAGAAGGAAGTTGGCTGCCTTCAACAGATAAAGTTCTGGTAGAAACAGTGACCAAGTCCTCACACACTCATACTCCCATCAGTCTCTAATAAAATATCTTTAATCAAACCAACAGGTTTAGCTGGAAAATTAATCTACTGCCAAAGCAAACACCATGACATCTTCCAAAGCCAGAAGTACACACCTTTTTGAATAACCCAGGCTACCACCCCACAGATACCGTAATAAGAAAAGAACCACAAACACCCCTAAGGCTCACTGTTAATGAATCATCTTCCCATTTAAGAAGCCAACAGTATTTTCTTCCCAATTCTATCCCATCAGTTTTACTTAAACAATTGTCAACCCTAATAGGTTGTTTCTCTAGATTAATTCTCCTCACTTTTTTAGAAAGATAGATGGCGCATTGCTCTTGTTCCCACCTTTCTATTCTTCAAGGCTCTCCTAGAAGATAAGGATGTGATGTAGAGATTGCCTTATCACGCTGGCCCAGGACAGCGGAAGCATCCTACAACTCATAATACATGTTTTGGAATTTGTAGGAAAACTTCAGATGTTTGTAGATTACTGTTCCCTGATTTCTACCCACAGATTTTCTCTCTCTCTCTCTCTCTCTCTCTCTCTCTCTCTCTCTCTCTCTCCCCCAAAATCTTCCTGTGGAAGACTCTAAAAATAAATAAATAAGCAGAGAGGCATGATGGAAGCCCGAGATGAGCTTGATTCTTGGCATCGCCCCAGATTCACGGCAGCTGAGCCGAGGCTGCCACCACGTTGAATGACATATGAAACACACTGTCCACGACCTGGCCTGTCAGGCAGTGCCCAAAGCGGCTTTGATTAATTTTTATTTTTAAATAAAACTGGGGGGTGGGGGGAGGCGTGGAACATAGACTCTGTCTTTGCAAGCTTTGGGCGGAAACATAATCTGTCTTTTTTTCCCATTTCTCCACCTGCAAGATTGGTATGACATGAAAATCTTCTTCTCCGCATTGACAGAGAATAAAAGACAAACTAGACAGGACTCCGGTGAAAAGGTGCCCACAATCACCCCTAAATGACCTGTTTTTCTGGTCTCTGCGTCACATCCAGCGTCTCTAACAAGCTTCCCCGCCGTGTCCTGAGCTTCTGACTCCAGCATTGACCATACACAGATTCATCTTAACGCAAACTAAGTCAAAGGAGACAGAGTTCTCCTAAAACACAGGTCAGAGAATTCCAGAGCCCAACGCAGGTCACGTTTGGGTAACCCAGGCCACGACTCTGCAGGCAAGGAAAGCTCACCTTCTCTGTGCATTTACTATGTAGCAGGAACTGTTTGGGGGACCCAGCATACATTAGCCTTTCAACCCTAGTGAGTACCCTAGGACGTAGGTGTTGTTATTAAACTGCAACTTGTACAAGGGCTGTCTAGAAAAAATCCAGCCACAAATGCCTCTATTTTTCATAGCATATGGCTGGATACTTTCTGGACAGCCCTCGTATGTAAGGAAACGGAGGCACAGAGAGATGAAATGGTTTGCTTGATAGAGTCCAGATTTGAGCTAGCCAGCTTAGTTACTGCATCTATTGCATTTCAAGATAATGACAGCAGCAATTTATGTGCCACCGTTGGTCCAAGCACTTGACATAGATGCTCTCATCAAATCCCTGAAACAGTCACTCCCAGATGATAAAGCCAAGACTTAGAAGAGTTCATTTGTGAGCAGATACCAGGCTTTCGGAGAGCAAAGAAAATGCTAAACCATCCCCAGAAAGCTAAGGATGAACTCTAACGACAGAGGCTTTCACGCAAGACCCCCTCACGCGCAACAGTGAAAATGTGCTTGCTGGGTCTTGTGAGAAGAGAAGTCCCTCTGGAGTCCTCACTCTAGTGGGTGTGCAGACAGGCCCAGGGAGAATGAGGTGGGGCCCAAGGGCCAGAAGCTCACAGAGGCCCCTCCCAACTACCTTCCGTGGCCCCAGGACTCACCAACCCACTGTTGCCCCGGCAACAATGCTTCCTGCAGCTTGCAGGTGGGTGGCTTGAATTCATACCATCTCAGCCATAACTTTTGGAATGGGCTCTGGGACTCTAACCTGTGGCGTGGCCCAGCATGTTTCTGTCCCTCTGAGGTCAGGGTCTGCCATCTGCTGGAGTTGATCCTTCGCTTTGCCATCACGTGGAACTAACACCCTATACCTTTTACTTTTGCCCTCTCCTAAGAAACTATTGCCCCGGTACAATTAGGGGTACAGCTAATTGTGTGGGGCCCGAGGAGACAGGGGCAGATCCGGGAGAGGGAGGGACATGACAGAGAACCTGGAGACTCTGAGGTTGGGCGGTGTAGAGTGTTGGGGACGTGGAAGACACGGCAATTACTTCATTGATGAAAGGAGCTAGTGAGTAGGAAGAAAGAGGAGAATGGGGGACCCGACCTTCTCGGGGGCAACAAGCTCCACCAGTGTAACAACGATCATTAAACAGGGAAAGGGAAGGCAGCCCAGGAAATGGGTTCATACAATAAGCAGTCCCCCAGCTTCGGGCCCAGGTCTCGCCCCTTTGCATTTCCCATCCTTTCGGCCCCTCCCACTTAGACCAGACCCAGCTACTCCGGGGTGATACCAGGAGTTCACAAAACATCATTGCAGGCCTGGAATTGTCCTCTTTCTCCCCCAGCGTCTGAAGAAGTCTTCAAACCCGGCGCAAGAAGCAAAAGAGAGACAGCATCGCCCCCTAGTGACGCAAGGCCAACCTCCCGGTGTTCTGGAAGCTTTCCGGGACTGCCCGGGCCCAAAGGACACTGTGGGAGGAGAAGTGGCTTCCTTAGGACGTCTGGCCGGTCGGTGACGTCTGTTTGTCAGAATGGTGAGGCCTCCAAACGCCATCTCCCGGCCCCCACTGCCGTCCCAGCCCAGTTCCCGCCGGCCTGGCGGAAACGTGTCTTTGGAGGACAAGTTGCGGAAAACTCCGGGCCGGCGGGTCAGCAGATCTAGGCTGGCGAGAAAGAGAGTTCTGATGTCTTTGTTTCCACGTCGGTCCGTGCCGCCAAGTAGGAGCAGACTGATGTTCATTTCTCTTACATCCAAATAAATATACAGAAAAACCTCTCAAACCAAACACCATTGCCTCGGCAGCCCTCAGGGATAATGAATTACCTTTTCAGTCAAAGGAAAGAAAGGCCCAGAGGATCCTGGCCAGGCCCAGGGCGGGTGGAGGAGGCAGAGGGGCAGGCCCCTCCGAGTCTTTGCCACCACCCTGGGGTGCTCCCCGCTCCTCCCCTTGCCCTGGGAAGAGAAGAATGGGCACTGAAGGGTGGCCAGGGCCGGGCTGAAGCAGAGCCCAGAGCCCAGAGTCCAGACCCATCCTGGCCAACCCAGCAGCAGGGAGTGAGAGCGGCCAAAGGAGCCAGCCTGTTTCCATAGATACGGATTTCAGTTGCGTTTTATGACAGGCGCGCCAGGCAGCCTGGAGAGGCATTGTGTGCATGCCTGGGGGCCTGCTCAGAAGGAAAATGAAGTCAGAAGCTATTCAAAAAAAGGCCAAGTGGTTTCTCTCCCCGTTTCAGACCAAGAGCCCCCTCTGCCCTCTAGGGAGGACACGTAGGAGGAAAGTGAGGAAGTAGTGCCCCTCCCTGGAGCCCTGGGTCATGATGGGCAAAGCTGCCATGCGCTGTGCCTACCCACCGGTAGGAGAATCCCTCCTTGGGAGGATTTGGAATGCCTGTCTTAGCTTCCTCAACACTCTTCTGTATCCTTTGCAAGCTCTCAAACTTGAGCTAAAATGGGACTTGGCACCAGGATGCCTCTTTACACAGTTTGGGGAGCAACTAACATGACTCAGTGGGTCTCAGGGGGCGCATCTGAAGCCCTATGACCGTGGTCACATCAGGAGGGTTAGAAGTCCGGCCCCTGGGGCTCCCACACTCTTACTGTTCTGTGTCAAGTCCCTTCTTATCTGGGAGGGTGTGATCTGTCTTTGACTTATTTTGGTGGACTGGAGAAACGGGGCCAGGGGCCCACACAGGCTGGCCTTGGCAAGTCACCAAGTCACGTCGGAAGCACAAGCGTTGAACGGAATCCCAGCGTCCTCAGTAGGTGCAGGACCTGAGGAAGCACCGAGCCTATGGGCTGCAAGTCTTCAGGAAATATTACCTGTGAGGTTCGGATGGGGCATGAATTGGCCAAGGACCTTCACCCTAAGCACTTCCGGTTCTTTATAAGCTCACAGGAGTGAGCAAGTAAACATCCAGCTTGAGAGGCCAGACTGCGGATACTGATGTCATTCTCATGAGAAAGCAACCTAGTACCTCACAGGCTGACCAGACGTCCCTTTTTAAACAGGGCAGAAAACAATGGTCCTGTCCTATTTCAAAGGGTTCATATGACCAACCTCATCTCTCTGGGCTAAATTCAAGGTGTCAGTAGGCTGACCATATGGACCATTTGAAATGGGACAGCACCATTGTTTTCTTGTCCCATTTAAAATGGAATGCTGGGTCAGCCTAACCTCAACCGTTGGGCCGGAAACATCTTGGCAGAGTGAGTCTGCTGCTTAGAAAGTGCCAAGGTCAGGGAGTGCAGGATTCCATTGCCATGTTTAGGGGGAAAGCAAAGCCCACGTATTTGGAGACCCTTGTGTCCCACGGGGTCAGAGACTATAGGGTACTTCCTGTCTGGTCAATTCCCTCCATCCCCGCACATGATGCTGCCTCTGAAATCGCAGGGACCTAAATCCCCCTTCCCGATTCCCTGCCCCTTTTTCTCTGCAGCATTTTCCTCCTGGAACCATGTGGACTGCTCCTCCTATATCTGCTCATCCTCAAAAGGTCACTCTCATTAACCCCAAGGGGCCTTGCCCTACCCTTCTCAGGGCTCCTCAGTGGTCATTCTTAGGTATCTTCCTGTCCCAGAAGAGGAAGAAAACAAAGAAAAATGAGTATATATGGGGGGGGGGGCGCATTTTGGGCTGGATTCTTTCCAGACAGCATATATATATATAATTTCTGACAAAGATCATTCTTGGCAGGGTCCTTGTCTTTAAGTACAGCCTGATTGGCTCTAGACCCTCAACCCAGGCCCCTGAAGGTCACAGTCAACATGTTTCTTAGAAACAGGCCACTGCTGGGGCTTCCCTTACAGCTGAAGGAGTTACAGTCTCCCACCCCCGGGCGACACCTTGTGAGGGCTGATCTTAGGGCTTTGAGAGGAGAGGGGGGCTCAGCGTGGAGCCTGAGGACTCCCCTTACTCCAAGATTCATTTTCTGTTCCCACTTCTCCATCTTCACATCCTGCCATCTCATCTACCTGGAATGCCCTTCTCTCTATTCATCACTCACCCATCTATTCACTTAAAACTCGGTAAAGTTCTTTCATTTGCCCAGCTTTCGTAAAATAGATATGAGTAAGACACACTTCCTGCCCTCAGAACTCTCATAGACTAGCGGGGGAGACAGATGCACACATGAATCATTAAAACAACCACCTAGATAGGCTCTGAGAAGAGTTTCCTGGAGAAAATAGAGCCCACAATGAGCCAGAAGAGATGACTCAGATTTGCGGGGAGGGAGGCTCAAAGTAGAGGGAACTGTGTGGGTAAAGGCATGCAGGCAAGAATTGGGGGTGACGTGTACTGGGACCTCAGCAGATTGCAGGTGCTGAGGGTCATGTGCAAAGTTATGAGTGGCAAGAGACAGGTTGAAGTAGCAGACAAGCTTCAGAAGGCAGAAGGGCCCCTCTACACCGTGTGAAGGGCCCAAGCTTCATCCACAGCCATTCCAGGGCTCCTCTGAGGTTCCTGAGGGGCAGGACTTAGGGACCTGCCACCCTCGATCTGAGTGACTTTATATATAGCACTGAACTCCAGAGTAAGGTGTGACTTGAAATGAAAAGGGTAAACAATACCTCTGGCGCAATAGCAAGCTACAGAAGGGTCTAAGTCTGGGAAGGATGTGGTCAAGGTTGAGTTTGGCTTCTGGATCCCACTTCCAACCAAGCCTCGGGGCAGTCTAGTGCCTAAGGAAAGCCCTGATGGTAATAAATTATTTGCAGCAAAAAGAAGGCCTCTTCATTACATCTGGAATAATAAGCATTGATAAACTTATTTCATTCAGAGGGAAGAAAATGAAGTGGGGACCTTTCCCTGCTTGGGCTTCTGACAGCCAGATCACAACCTGTGGGCTGTGTTGGTGCTGCCATCTAGTGCTTTGAATGCAGCACGACCCCCAAAAGGAAGCAGGTTTGCTTCTGAAAACTAACCTGAGTTGCATTTATTTTCTTGTAAATTTCTGCATTCTCTCTTTTAACTCGCAAAACAACTCAGCAAGGTGAGTCTCATTATTTTTCCAAGTTACAGGTCAGGAAACTGAGGGATGAACAGGAAACAATGTCTGTTTTGAGTCTTCATTGGAGCAGGACCCACGTTGTATGATTTAGGTGAGACAGGCATTGTCCCTGCTTCAGAGGTAAAGGAACTAAAGTGTGTGGTGATCAGGAGACCAACTAGACTAAGCCACTAACAGTGAAGTTTTCCTGCTGCTAGAACTGTGTTCTGTCTGATGAATCTGGTCAAATTTAAACCCCTCACTTAGGTTTTTTGTTTTTGTTTTGTTTTTTAAGTGGTAAAGGATTAAGAAAGAGGCCTTTTGGAATTCAGGGTAAAATAAACTACAGCTATTTTCTTTGTTATAAATAAAAGGCAAAAGCAAAGGAAAGTCCAGGATGGTGGCTAAAGTAAACGCTATGCCTACGGCCTCCCAGAATCTCACCAAAATTACAAATAAATTATAGAACAGTCAACCTCAAGAATCATCTAAAGACTAGCTGAACAGAATGCTTATAACTAAGGATATAAAGAAGAGGGCACATTGAAACAAACAAAAAAAAAGACTATATAAAAAAAATTATGAATTAAAAAAAAAGAAAGAAAGAAAAGGCAAGAGCAAAAACAAAAGGAAGGAGGTTTCTCCCCATAAAAAAATAGGAGGGGAAGCCGGGATGACTCAGTGGGTTAAGTGCTCACTTTGCAGCACCGGGGACCGAGGATTGAATCCTAGCCCCGGCCAGTGAGGAATCATATGCTGAACTGGGAGCTCCCCTAGTTCAGTTATCTCTCTGTCTCTGTATCTCTCTCTCTCTCTCTCTCTCTCTCTGTCAATAATAAATAAAAAAATAAAATATATTTTAAAAAAAAGAATAGGGAAAAAATGTCTGTAAAAAAGAACAGCGTTCTTTCTCTCTTTCTCCTCCCACACCTGACACCTGACTATAGGTACAAATCAGGCATCTGGAACCGCAAAGAGGCAAAAGAAAAACACCTACAAGAAAAAGAAAAAAAAAAGATATAGATGATCTGCAGGTTTGGGTGTTTTTTTTTCAGAATTCTTTTTTTTTTTAACATGCTATTTTTGCTTTCTGTTGAAAGCTTTTATTTATTTATTATTTATTTATTTATTTATTTATTTATTTTTGACAGAGAGAGAGATACAGAGACAGAGAGAGAACTGAACTGGGGGAGCTCCCAGTTCAGCATATGATTCCGCACGGGCTGGGGCCGGTATTTGAACTCCGGTCCCCGGGGCTGCAAAGTGAGCACTTAACCCACTGAGCCATCCCGGCTTCCCCAGGTTTGGTTTTTTGACTTGCAAATCAGAACA
>PVKE010017530.1:0-30631 GCA_004027555.1 Craseonycteris thonglongyai
AATCATTTAATAAAATGAAATGGAATAGCTTTGCAGAAAGAGTATGTGCTTGTCTTAAGTACTTCTAAATGAAGGCAATTTCATTCAACAACAATAATAGCTCTCTGTATCACCAAACCCAAACAAGTGGATTGGCCTTCCACAAAGGCAGCCAGGAAGCATCTGGCCAAGAACCAGAATGTGCTTCTTAATGACATCCTCAAACAAGGACAACTATGCCTGTGGGGTTTTGTGCCTGCCCTCTTCTCCATCTGTGGTCACTAAACTTTTGCACATGATTAGAAAAGCAGATTGCTTTTGCAAGGACATCGCATCCCTCTGTGGTATAAAAACTAGTATCTAAAGCTCCTTCTTATTTAGCTTAAGAGATCACTTGTCTTTTGCTGAGAAAGTGGGCATCTATTTTACAATACAGAAATGAGTGGAAAGTCATGTGGGAGATAATTTTGGTTCTGCAAATGGCCACTTGAATGCCTCAGTTATGCCACTATAAAGAAGTGGGCTCCAGCTGTTATATTCCGAGTGCCTTAGCAAATCTGCTTCATTCCTTGATACTCCAAGTTGGTGGTTCAGAAATAATGGGCGAATATGCCTTAGGAGGCAAGATCCTTTAGAAAAGAGTCATACCTGAAATCCTGATCTTTGAGATCTGTAGCTAGGAAACTGGAGGACTCATCCAGAATAGCTTCAATCAAGGCACCATGGAAAGACAAGAAAATAAAATTACTTTGAAAATTGAAGCTTCTAAACTGGCAACTCTGCCTCAATGCAAGTGTTTATAAGATTACAGGGGAAGATATGATCGATTTAATAGGAAAAAATGGCTTGTAGCTGCTACTTCTTCTGAAATATTTCCTTTGTTGAGCTCTCAAAAGAAAAAAAATTGCCATTTTGGTTCAGATAGGACATGTGAATATCTATCAAACAAAAGCCTTCTGGGCATTTTAAGTGGTAATAATTGGGTTGAGGGTAATGCAATTAATGTATCGAACAGCAATTTAAAGAGTGGAGTAGAAGTCATTTAGGAGCGCTCCTTTAAAAACAATGAAATCAGTACACATTACGTTAAAAAAATAAAAAGAAAAAAGAAAGAAAAGAAAAGAAAAAAAGACTACCCATTCATTTTCATTCCATAAAATAAAGCTATGTAAGGATATTTTGCATCTCTGGAAAGTATCTATCCATAAATCAGTAGTTATCAATTAGGGGCAATTTACAATAGCAATTTACTTTCTATACTTGTTTAAATGTAATTTAAATATAAGAAGTATTAGTTGGCAGTTGGAAAATTACATCATATGCAGAATAATTCTATTTTAATTATATGATGAAAGAGAATGTGTGTTACTTTATCATTTGCTCACCTTTTTCTTTTTGGAAGCTTTCTCTCCCCTATTCCACATAATTTTGGAAACTGAGATTGAGAACTGTTAAGATGGCATAAAAATAGAGCTTCATGGGAATGATCTTTACTTCCACATGGAGAGAGTAGGCCCAAGAATTCAGCCAATAGAGAAAAAATAAGATCCCAAAGATAAAACGATGCAGGCGTTGCAGTTGCTGATCATTTCTAGCAAGGATTCTGTTTTTTATCTTAAGAGTAATGAGAATCTATAAAACCAGAAGAGAATCAGTCAGGAGACAAACCTGGTCATGTTCACACATGGAAAATATCACTCTAACCATGACGTGGATAGGAGATAAAGAAAGTGCGTGAAATTCATTTCAGAGCTTATTGCTGACATTCAGGCCAAAAGTCAAGGCATCTCTTCATGTGAGTCTTCCCTGACTAATATAAAATCCTATAAACTATGGTCTTTGTTATACTTTTCCTTCATCATACTAATCACAACTATATATGTATAACTTTTATGCTACAGTTTTTTAATGGCTCCTCCCCCACTATACCTGGCCATGAATGCAGGAATGCATCAGTTTTGTTTACCTTTCTTAACCCCAGTAGATAGAAGAGGGCTTTGTACAGAACTGAGACACACTAAGTATGAAGGTAGGTTGATAAATTGTGCTCCTACTGTAATATTTTTTGTAACATTAGACATATCTGGATATAAATGGTTCTGTGTAGTCACATGGTATTTGCCCTCCATCATTCTTGACCTTGCACACACAGATGCTTATGGTACATTTTTCACCCAGTGCACATTGAAATGGAAGAATGTTCAGATGTTCAGTTCAAATAGTGTGCAGTTATTCAGTTCATAACAGTGGGAAAAGTTCCTCCAATTTTTGGGGAAATTTTTGAAAAAGAATGTGAGGACTTTTCAAGGAAGATCACTACAGGTTATGAAACTTGGGTCCATCATTATGACCCTTAGAACAAAAGAATGTCCATGGAATACGCCATAAGGAATCACCTCAGCCCCAAAAATTCAAAACTCTGGCCTTGGCTGGAAAAGTGTTCACTGGGTGAAAAATGTAAGCATTTGTGTGTGCAAGATCAATAACGATGAAGGGGAGATACCATTTGACTACAGAGAACTGGTTATATCCAGATATGTCTAGTGTAAGAAAAAAAAATCACAGTGGAGGCAGAATTAATCACCTCACCCTCATATTTGTTGAATAAATGGTTGGATGACCAAAGGAATAAGAGTGAACGCTAACCTTCACTGACCTTAGAAACATGGTTTCAATAGAAATACTACCTTTGGACATAAATGATAAACAAAAAGAGACAAAAACAAAAACCTACCTCAACACATTTATAGCAGTAAGTAAAGTAGGCTGTTTTTATCTTCCTTTGGCTCAAAATTTATGAAGGCATTACAATAAAAAAGATAATTAGCAGAAGTTGTTGAAAACTGGAGAGTGGAAAAGAATTGGATAATGCATATAGGTCAAGTCCTTTGGCTACTGATTAAAACAATTGCCTACAAACCAATTCCACATCAGTGTCAAGATCCTAAAGTAAGATTAAATGTCATGTAAGTAATAATCTGATAGGTTTTTCCTACACTTTAACTCACTCTCTAGTAAATAAGCTTGATAATATAGAGAAAGGATTCCTTTAAAGATGACTACAGCTCTAATTGAATGTTTTTAGCCTCTACTGCTCTCACTGTCAGGGAAGTACACTGTCCGTGGTGCTGAAACCCCAAAGACAGATGACAACTTTCTAAAGGTCTAAGTACAATCTTGGTTCTTTTTTTATGCATGACCACAGGCCATAAGTTGTTGCTGTGTTCATAATGAACCTCCCCCACTGGCTTAGTGAGATAAGGCACATTCTAATTGCTTAATTTCAGGTTCTGAAATCACATTGAGCACAAACCAGCACAGAATCAAATCACGTTTTGACTGACTACTCTGTTAAGCAATACTGAGTCCTACTTTAGAGATTATATTTGCATGCATTATTTAGAGTTTTCATAATGTGACACTAATAAATAATTTTCATTGTTTTATATAATTTGAAAATATGTTCAGAATTGCAGGAAAATATTTCATCCCTGTGTTAAGAAATGTATGTTATACTCCCACAGTGATTTCTTTTATTTAATAAATTTGATTTCAAATAAAAGTCATGTGGTGATTTCTTTTCACATTTCTCCCTTGGCTAATATGTTATAGTCTATAAAATTCTCAAAGCACAGTTGCAACATTAGCTAACAAATGGAATGTGCAGATTGTAAATGCATCGTGGGAAAGGTATATGAGGCCAAAAATTGCTAAATATGTTATTTCTATGTGTCCTTCCTAGCTTCAAGATGAGTTGATCTTTTAAAATGGAATATTTTCCATTTACTTTTAATGGTTAACATAACTATTATTCACTATAGTAAAAAAATAATACATCTTCACTTGTTTTTGCTTAGTTATTACTTGGCTACTTTCTTATTGTGCTCTAACTTCAGTTAGCAAATGTCTTTTTGAGCTCAGGATGGAGAAATTATTTTGCCTGAATATTTTAAATCCAGAAGATAAGCAGGTATTTAAATAGATATGTCTTGTACAGTAAATGTCCTGGAAAAATTATTTTCTTTTAATTAATTCCCTTTCCCAGAAGAGCTAGCTAAACAAATTTTATTTGCATGAATCTTACAATATTGTATACATTATGTATGAAACTTATGATAGTGTATATGTTATAGTTACTTTTATAACTATATAATTATAAAACTATACTTATATAGTTTTATTTAGTATTCTAATTAATTTGGTCATCTAATGATCTGATTCATAGATATGATGAGGAACTGAAATCACTGGTTACTCACTCTAGAACATATGGTGAGTACTTTCTTATTTTTGGCCCAGAGTCCACAAAAACTATAAAAAATTATTTTTAAAGAAGCTGGACTGATACACAGAAAGTTGCACAGTGAATAATACCAGTATTTGCTGAGAAAGGAAGTAACACAAGTTATTAAAAGAAGAAAAATAAAAGCATTTAGAGTAAAGAAACCTACCTTTTATGTGACTATTTTTAGCAACTCACAAAGAAAACTGAGTTAAAGAGACATCTTCTATAATATGAGTGGGTTGGATAAGATAGACCCATTCTAAAGTTAATTTCTGCTCTTTATAATGTAGGTGTTACTTTTCAGTAATATGATTCTTTTATAAGGACTACTGTGATTGCAAGTAGCAAAATACATTTCATACTAGCTTAAGCTAAGCAAATAAACTCATAAGGAGTGATCCTACCTCAAGACCCCAAGGTAGATGAAAGAAAATTAATTAAGAGATTACTGCAATAATCCAAAAAAGAGATAATGGTAGCTTCAACTAGTGTATTAGCACAGACAGTTATAGATGGAAAGCCACAATACACATTTTTTGATGTCAGAAACAATATAACTTTCTGAATTAATGAACGTTAAAGATAAAAAATACACAGGAAAATATTTTGTTTCTGTTTTATTTTGTTTGTATGGACAGTGGGTTAAAGAATTCAAGGTAGTTTGGGACATATTGTCTAATTAATTTTGCATAGCCTAGAGGGGGGATACTATAAAAGTGGTAATAAAGTTAAATTCATCACTTTTTCATTTAAAGCTTTCCTTCTTGAGTCAAAATATATTCCACCCAAGGTCAAAAATACACTCCCTTACATTTTCTTCTGTTGTTTTTACTGTTTTAGTTTTTGCATTGAAAGCTCTAACCCACATAGAGTTCATTAAGTTGAAGGGAAACCTACACAATACAATTTTTAAAAAGAAGATTCTTTCACACACTAAGAATAATTATGGGTCATGAATTGAGGAGTATGATGATCTTAACTATCAGTATCTAAGGGCTTAAATAGAGAATAAAGCAATAAGCTTTCAATAAAAGCATTAATAATTCACTACAACAAGTTGTCTATATTTACATTAGTAAGCTTAACCCCTCTGCCAGATAATTACAAATTGGTGTTAAAAAAAAAAGTCATAAATTACCTAGCAGTTCTATCTTTGTTTGGAATGAGGGCACTGAAGCTCAAAGAAGTTAATTAGCTAGTATGATACAATCACATGTTAGCAGAGCTAAAACCATGACCCTGTTTTCCCAGTACCCAAATAAGTGTTTCTTGTCTTCTTCCATTTCATTGATTCATTAGCTGCTTTTCCAGCACCTACTAATCGTAAAGCATGTGCTATGTCCTACGGAGATGGTAGAAAGCCTGATCCCCAAGGCCAACAGTCTCGAAATATGTTCAGAATACAATGATATGTACACAAAAGCTATAATACAAGAATACACTTGAGTCAAACAGTCACATAGAGCTTTTAAGTTCAAAAGAAGAAAACAAAGCCTTAGTTAATATTTTTTGCCAGACACTTTGTCAAATGCTTTACAGGTCTTCTCATGGTTAATCTTTATAATGTAACTCTATAAAATAGTTATTCTTAAATTCACTTTACAGATGAGGACATATTGAGCACAGTTGAGTAATGTACACAGGTAACACAGTTACTAAATGTTCAAATTCAGGCAGGAACTTCAACTACTGTACCCCACTGCTCACACACAATAATAGGAAGGATGACAAAATTTTGGAGAAAATATGAGATGTGCCCTAGGACATGCAGTACATATAGTATTTGTAGCATGAGAAAGAAAAGGAATATCACAGGTAGAGAAAGCAGATTACAGGTATCAGGTAAAGCAGGATATTGCAGAGATGGCAAAGTACATGAGTTCACTGGAGCATTGCTGGAAAATTAAGGTCAAAAGTTACAACGGAGCCAAAAAGTCAAAGAGTTCGAATACCATGCTAAAGTGTTGGGCTTTATATTATAGGCAGTGGGAGATACTGAGCACAAGAACAAGAGATTCAAAAAAGACTTTTAGTAACATTAATCTGGCAGGAGTATGAAATTTAAAAAGAGCAAAAGAATCACAGAGGCAGTGAAATATTTTGAAATCCAGGATGGCAGCCTACACTAGAAATGATAACTGGCCAGATTTGTTTAGGGAGCCCTCATCACCAATAACAACACACCAGATTTGTTTCTTACCAGCTATGGAAAAAATGCCCTCACTTCAAAGTTTGGTTTTTTTCACTGGCAACATTTTCAAATACAATTATTTTCTATTTTAAATAATTCAAGTGTTGATTCTTAATTATCCAAAAACTTTTGGTCTTGCTATAATATAAAATCACTCAGGATTGACTCTGGTTACTAAGAGTTCCTAAGTAAAACAGAATTAATTGGGATAACTATTTAAAATACGACCTGGGTTACATATGTTCCACACGCTTCCCACTGGAAAGGTGTCTTCTTTATGAATAATGGTGAGAATCCAACACATCACTTATGATAAAGGATATTATAATCAAATACCTAGTAGCCTATTTTAAAAACCAAAATATAATTCCTATATAATACTCTTAATGTGAAGAAGCTTAGAATCTGTGACTTCTTTTAAGAAGGCAAAAAAGAATATTAGACAAAAAGCTTTTTTTTCTCTAAAAAAATGAAAGGATTAGATAAGACAGACCTTTCTAAAGAGTCTCCTCCTCCACTCCCCTCAACAATAAAAAAAAATTATATATATATATTAGAACACCTATTCTGAGCATTTCTTTCCAACTCTATTTTCAGTGATATTATGCTAGAAGCTAGAAATTGGCCATGCTGGAAAATATATACAGTGTGGCCCAAAAGTAGATACACAGTTGAATCAATGAAATTCATCAGTGTTAAACAAAGTAAATGTAATAAACCATGTAATAAAATGCAATAAACTGTATTATATTCCTACTTTTGGGTCACCCTATACACTATGGAAATCAGAAAATGCTACAAATTTTGCCATCTTTTTTTCAGAGAATCAATTTGCCAACAAAGTTATCAATTTGCTATCAGTAATTATATGTTTCAAGTATTTCCTATATTTAAGGATGCTTATTCTTGTAAAATAATGTATGATAATTTGGCACCTGAAATAAAAATCTTAAAGAGAACTTTTGAAAATAAAAAAATGGTGTACTTCATTTTTTTCAAAGAACAAAAGTCTTGTAAGATTTATAATTTTCCCTTTGTGATATGACAGTATAGCTCAACATTGTTTTGCCACTCACTAAGTATTTTTAAGGCTATTAATGAGAATTTCCCTTTAATATAATAGTCTAGTTCAGTTGTTCTCAAATGTTAAAAGTGCCTGATCATCATATGGAAAACTTATGTAAAACACAAATTCTTGGGGAAGCCAGGATGGCTCAGCAGGTTAAGTGCTCAGCTTGCAGCCTCAGGGTCTGAAGATTGAATCCCAGCTCCAGCCAGTGTGGACCCATATGCTGAACTGGGGAGTGGCCCCATTTCAGTTCTTGCCAGGATGAGCTTCCCACGTGGGAGTCCCCCGGCTTGGGCCCCAGCTCACAAAGGTGTGCCTCCTATGTGGGAGGCCCCCTGGCCTGGTTCCCACCCTGATCACCTCCCCTGCTCACCTGTATGGCAGGAAACTATGTCAAAAACTGTACAACTATGGAAAGTGCTCTGGGCCCTCCCCCTTCTCTCTGTCTCTCTGTCAAAAATAATAAAATAAATCTTTTAAAAAATTATAAAACTAAAACACAAATTCTTTGGCCTTTCTCTGAGAACTTTTGATTCCACAGATTTTGTTTGAGGTTTCAGAATTTGCATTTTTAACAGATTTCAAGATAATGCCTAGAATCCTGATCAGATATGCACTTTGGAAGCCATTATTCTAATCAACTATATTTTATTATCAACTAGAAATTTTACCATAAATTATTTTAAAGACTTTAAGTTTCTGATAAAAATCCTTCCAAAAGGGAGTGGTCAGCATGCATTCTTACTTCAGAATGCTTATCAGACATAATTTAATGTTTCTTTAATAAAGATCTCTTGGGGTCACTAAGTCATATTTGGATATCGATGCTCATTTTTTTTTTAGAATTTTAGGTAGAATTAATGATCAGCATATATGTTATTATATTTTGACCCCACAATATAGCTAGCATCTGTGAGAGGGTTCCTTGATAATCTGTAGTTAAAATTGTCATCAAATTGTTTTCCTGTGATAGTTCTCTAAAAGGGTAAAACACTCTGCTATAATTGAGAATGAGCGAAGATTAGATTGTCTATATTTCCAAAAGCAACAGTATTTAACAAGCATAAAAATCTCACATAACTGTGAAAACTAATGCCCCCCAAAATGGCAGTATTTCAAAATCTAGCTTCAGTTGGGTCTTTCTGTCTCATTCTACATACACACACACACACACACACACACACACACACACACACAATTTCCAAATCTATTTCATTATTTATTATCATCCCCTTAAGTTTGAGAAGTCATCTATCTTTTCTATCATTTAACTTCTTCCCTATTATACAAATATCAAAATCTTCCTCATAGCAATGTTGTGTGAATCAAGTAACTACTGATGTTTTATGTTAAGCAGTGTTATTGATAACACTCAAATGTTCAAAGTTATGCTATAATAGGGAATCTGATTTTTGGTTGGAAATTGAAATACTGTGCAAAACAAACAAGGAAAATAAAATAACTATTAAAATGTTGAGACTATTTTATATTGAAAATCAAGAGTCCTGTTTTAAATGAAACCATGCATTCACTAAAGAATATCTATTCATTTACTGACACACTTGTAGTATTTGTTACTTCATTAAACTAGTATTAAGTACCTACTATGTGTCAAGCACTATGCACTGGGAATACAGTATTGAACAAATCAGACACAGAGATGGCTTTCAGGGATCTTATTGTCCACAGGGGCATGCAGATATGAATGAAATAATCATCCTAATGAATATATTATTCTAAATTCAAATAATTTATTCAAAGGAAAGAAGCTAGGTGTTATCAGCATATATAATAAAAAAGGACTGACCTACGTTTGGGAGTCAAGGAGACAGTTCACAAGAAAACAACAGCCTTGTACTGAGATCTAGAGGGTTAGTAGGATTTATCTAGGCAAAGAGAGGACAGTGTTCTAGAGGCAGGAAACAGCACCGGGGCCCTGGGCTGAGTGAGAGTATGTGGGGAGGAAGTATTGGAGGACCTAAAGGAAAATAGCATAGCCCTGGTCATGGGAAGGGAGTAGAGAGAGAGACTGAAAGAGTGAGCACAAAACTCTAGATAAATCATGGTCAGAATTTTGTTGTGGTGAGAATTGAAATTACCCTAAAAACCCTAGAAAGGAATGGGCGAGTTATGAAAAGTGGGATACATAAATAGGTTTGCTTAAAAAAACTGCTACTCTGGTTGCTTTGAATATACTAGATTAACTAAAGTATACTATTAAATTAATGTCATCATTTTTACTCTTTTAATGTGACTACTAGACATTTGTAAATTTTATATGGGGCTCTCCTATTTCTCATGGACAGTGCCATCTTAGAACTTTAATTTTTTCTACTTCTTTGAGCTAAGCATCTATTGGTGGCAAATCAGAATGTTCTTTACTATCAGGTAAGCTTTTTTAAAAAATTCTGGATACTACTAAACCACTTAGTATTGAGTATTACAGATGATAATAAAAAATAAGGATGTTAAAATGCATAATGTCAATGAACTTAAAAAAAATCTGTGATAAAAACAAAGGAACCCTATCATTAGAACTGATAACTTCATAGGCAATACATTTAACTATTTCATTATGACAATTTATGAACTCATTCCCCAATACCCAGTAATGATTTTTATGCTGACACAGAAATATCATAATCATGTCAAACCCTAATCAATTCTTAAACTGTGAACCTCACCATGTGAACTTAGACAAATAATTCATATTCCATACTCAGATGTTTAACCAAAAGAGAAGAAAAAGTTAAGTTCTATTTTTTTAATTGTTTTTGACACAGAGAGAGAGAGAGAGAGAGAGAGAGTGAGAGATACAGAGACAGAGACAGAGAGAGAACTGAACTGGGGGAGCTCCCAGTTCAGCACATGGGTCCACACGGGCCGGGGCCAGGATTCAATCCTTGGTCCCCAGCGCTGCAAAGTGAGCGCTTAATCCACTGAGCCATCCCGGCTTCCCCTAAAAGTCAAGTCCTATGTCACTTTTTTTTTTTAAGATACAGTCTTCTTTTTTTTGTTTTTCTGTTTTTTTGTTTTTGACAGAGAGCGAGACAGAGACAGAGACAGAGAGAGAACTGAACTGGGGGAACTCCCCAGTTCAGCATATGGGTCCGCACGGGCCGGGGCCGGGATTCGATCCTCGGTCCCCGGAGCTGCAAAGTGAGCACTTAACCCACTGAGCCATCCTGGCTTCCCCAGAAGTTAAGTTCTAGGATAGCACTGTCTATGAGAAATGTGAGAGACATATGTAAATTTTTAAGTTTCCTTAAGTGACCACATTAAAAGACATTTTTAAGTAAAATTTGTTTAATAACATATTTAACTTAATATATCCAAAATCTTATTTCAACATGTAATCAATATAAACTTAATAAGAGGTTTTACATTCCTTTTCTAGTACTGTCTTTGAAATTCAGTGTGTATTTTATGCTCACAGAATATCTCAATTCAGTTTTCACATTTCAAGTACTTAATAACCTCATGTGGCAGGTGGCTGATATTTGTGCACCACAACTCTAGGAGGTAGTGGTTTTAGCATTTTTTTCTACACCCATCACTAAACAACTTTGTAACCTTAAAAATTCACTTCAACTCTAAGTTTCATTTTATCATTTATGACATGAGCATAATATATCCATTTTAACTGCCTTGGAAAGTTATAAGAATAATATAATAAATTTGAAAATAATTCAACATATATTTCACATTACAAAAAGTGACTTCAATTTACTTTACTGTCATGATTTTTATCCCTCAAAATAAATAATAAAAACGTATGGCACCGAAAGCATTAATATTACTATAATTAATACTACTACTATTACTGCTACTATTCCTACTATGAAGGTTTTAAAATATAGACTATGTGATGTTCAGTTTTCTCTAAGTGAAATTAGAACTCACACAAATGACCGTTATGAATAGAGTCATTATCCAATATTTCAATAAGAACACATACAAGAATTTCAATAAACTGGAAATATTTAATGGTGCTTGTGTGTAAATATTGGACAGATGCCTTGGCTATCAATATCATAATCATTATCACTAACAGAAAATTGGAAATAGCATAGATCATGAAGGAAATTTTGGATAATAGCATAGAATTTTAAATAATATGAAAATACCGGTACTCTAAGTTCAAATCACAATGACAGATAAACAATGCCATGGCAGCAATTCTAGATCTCCATCTTTATATAACTGCTGAAAATTAAATCAAGTTGAATAAAGTTTTGGTACCGAATAAAGTCTGGTACCGAATTTTTTCAGATATCTTTATTTAAGATTTATTTTATTGTTTGAGAAATGAAAGAGAAAGAGAAGTGGGGAGGGCCCAGAGAAGTCTCCATAGTTGTACATCATTAGCTGTGATATAGTTTTATTCCACACAGGTGGATGTGGGGCTGTGTGGAGCAGCAACCAAACTGTGGGCCTCCCGTAGGGGAGGTGAGAACCTTTGTTGACATCCCGACAGATACCAGTGTGCCACAGTTAAGCATATGGGTTTGCATGGGCTAGGGCCAGGATTCAAATCCCAAACCTTGAGGTTAAAAGTCAAGTGCTCAACCTGAGGAGCTATCCCAGCGTCCTTGTTCAGATATCTTAATATTATCCATTTGATACAAAAAATTAATTATTTGATTATATATAGCACAGGCAAAATGTAATAAACAGAATTTGACTTATCCTTTATAACTGAGTTTGTTATTGTAACTAGTACGTTCTGTGGTAAAGGAGGTAGGTTGTTCTCTCACTGGTATTCTTGAATTCACTTCCAAAATTCAGGTTCCTGTTACATACAGAGGGCTATGCAAGATGGATGTAACAGCTCACTACAATTTTTTAAAATCTGTTATAAATGTCAAAGTCATTTTGAAGAAAATTAAATTTTGCGATGATTTATGGTGCTTTGAAAAAATGTTACTGCCTTTAAAAATACCCTCTGTGGACTGATTGCTTGAATGTCTTCAATTATTCACTTCTCTGTGTATCCGTGCATGCCTCTTTCGCTATATGACTTGGAAGTAATAACTGATAATGTGAAAAGATCTATTCCAAGGGAAGCCGGGATGGCTCAGTGGGTTAAGTGCTCACTTTGTAGCGCCGGGGACCGGGGATCAAATCCCGGCCCCGGCCCGTGCGGAACCATATGCTGAACTGGGAGCTCCCCCAGTTCAGTTCTCTCTGTCTCTGTGCTCTCGCGCTCTCTCTCTCTCTCCCCTCTCTCTCTCTCTCCTCTCTCTCTATGTCAAAAATAAATAAATAAATAAATAAATACATAAATAAATAAATAAATAAATAAATAAATAAATAAAGATCTATTCCCTTGCCCTTTTTTATGTACTTATGTATTGCGGTAAAATACACAAAAGACAAAAGTTATCATTAAAACCATTTTTAAGTGTATAGTTCACTGATACTATCCACATTCCCATTGTTATACAACCATCACCATCATCCACCCCAAAACTTGTCACCTTTTCCAACAGAAACTGTAAACCTCCAACACTAATTCCCCATTTCCCTCTCTCTCCAGTCTCTGGCAACCATCATTTTGTTTTCTCTCTGTATGAATTTGACAACTCTGGGAACCTCATGTAAGTGAAATCTTACAATGTTTATTCTTTTAAGATTGGCTTATTTCACTTCACATAGTATCTTATATCTTCAAGTTTCAGTCATGCTGTAGCAAGTGTCAAAATGTGCTTGCTTTTAAGATTGACTATTGTTCCACTATGTATGCATGCGTGTGTGTGTACACACATGTGTTTATCTACTTATTTGCCAATGAACACTTTGGATTACTTCCACCTTTTAGTTATTGTAAATAAGGCTGTTATATGGATGTGCAAATATCTCTTTGAGATCCTTCTTTCAATTCTTTTGGAAATATAAACCCAGAAGTGAAATTTCTGCATCATATGGATAATTTTATGTTTAATTTTTTGAGGAATCATCATACCATTTTACATTCCTTACAGCTATGCATAGCTACCCATTGCTTGTTATTTTCTGCTTTTCTTTTTTTTTTTTAATATTTATTTATTTATTTATGAGAGAGAGAGAGAGAGAGAGAGAGAGAGAGAGAGAGAGAGAGAGAGATACAGAACTGAACTGGGGGAGCTCCCAGTTCAGCATATGGTTCCGCACGGGCCGGGGCCAGGATTCGATCCCTGGTCCCCGGCGCTGCAAAGTGAGTGCTTAACCCACTGAGCCACCCCGGCTTCCCCTGCTTTTCTTATTATAGCCAAACTAATGGGTATAACATAGAATGTCACTGTGATTTTGATTTGAATTTATTCCTTTACTCTGGAATATAACTGGTTTTGTTCAATGAAATATTAGCTGAGCTAATCAAGAACAGGCTTGAAAAAATGCTGTGCTTGACTCTTCCACTCTGAAGATGTCATGGGGAAGAATATACTCAGGTTTGCGTATTAGGAAGGGGTCATGAAGAACAAAGCCAAGTTGTTTAGGTCATCCCTCATGAAGCCATCTTAGATTAAGAGGCAGCTTTATATAACAGGCCATTTCCGATTAAGTAATAGGTTATCCTAGATGAGGCGCAGCCCAGCCAAAATGAGCAGAGCAGTCTAGCTGACTGGCTCTGACTACAAAGGGATCAATGAACCCCGCTGAGAATCACCAAGCACAGCCAAATCAGCCAAGCCCTGTTCCAACTAGAGAACCCGCCACCCCCTACCCAGACTAGAAGCTAAAGAAATGGTCCTTTTTTGTTTACTTTGCAGCATTATCATGGGAAAAATGGATTACCTATACAAAATCTATTAGGGGAAATCAAAGAGTAAATTATTCTGTAAGAGTCAGCTTCCACTTAATAAATCAAGGTAGGGAAAGCTGGGATGGCTCAGCGGGTTAAGCGCTCGCTTTGAAGCCCCGAGGACTGAGGATCGAATCCCCGCCCCTGCCCATGCGGACCCACATGCTGAACTCGGGTGTGCCCCCAGTTCAGTTCTTGCTGGGACCTATGTGGGAGGTTCCCGGCCCAGTTCCTGCCCTGCGCAGCCCTGTGCCCACCTGTGGAGTGAAACTATATGGAAAACTAATGTCAACTATGGTGACCGCTCTGGGCCCTCCCCCTTCTCTCTGTCTCTCTGTCTCTGTTTCTCTCTGTCAAAAATCAATAAAATAAATCTTTAAAAAAAATAAAATAAATAAATCAAGGTAGTAATGTGGCAAGAATGTAACAAAAGGAGAGGTCAATTAAGTCAGTACTGCGATCGTATAGCAGAGCAGTAGAATGGAGCTGGAAAAAACTGAATTATGCAGCACATTTCCTGTCTCCACCTACTCTGTCAAACTACAGCCAGTGTGCCTGGCTCAAGAAACATCTTTCCAAGAATCCATAGGCTCAGAAATCTAAGAACCAAGGGCATCGGTTTGTACCTGTGAAAGACCTAGAAATCTATGAATCCAGGCATGAGGGTCTTTCTCACAGACAGGCTGTGAAATTTGTACTAATTACACAGTTTCCTTTTTATTTAACCCCACTCCTTGTAACCTGTGGTCATCATATGAGCCTTTCTTCTGTTTCATACCTGGCCTACTACAGGCCTGTGTGTTTACTGCCTGACCTCTGTCAACATTTGAGTCAATACCCTGATTTGTAATTTTAATTTCTTTCCATCATGTTTCTTGGAAAAGTAAATGTTCAGAAAACAGACACGAAACAAGACTTGAATATTATGGCTATTATGCCTCATTTGCTATTAAAGATGGCATTATTTCCCCCATGAAAACCCAAATTCCAAGATTTTTATACAAAGTTCTAGAAATAATTATGGCTTTCCCCCTTTGGTTTCTTTCTCTGCCCTACTTTAAATAGTATTCTCACAGTTGTCATTAGCATCATTATTTTCATTACTCATGAAATGAGCCGTATAGCATGCTCAAGTAGAAGCCAAGGGAACTTAGTGCCAATTTTTGTCCTGTGATCAATTTGAAATGCCTTGTTGTTTTGGTCCTAACTGAGAAAGATTAATAATGTCTTAGGGCAAAATGCTATTGGTTAATCTACTCTTGAAAAGTAAAGCCCCATTGCCATAGAAATGTATTATTTCTGACTCATTGTATCTTTTTATTTAGTTCTTTAGTCTAACAACATTATTTTCATAAATAGACACCCATTCCCAGAAATGTCAGAATATACAAATACCACAGGGATTTTATTAAATGCATTTAACTGAGTTAAGTTTGCCAAGGGAACACTTTGTTCCATAATAAAAAATAAAAATAAAATTTAGAAGCAAAAGCAAAAAGAAAAATATCTGATCCCAACTTCTCTATAAAAATATCAATTCAAAGATAATTATTCAGTTGTTATAACTTATATGAAACATATCAAAGCCATTTTTTGACATATAAGAAGAAATCTGATTTATCCTATTTGTCTTAGTCTATAAGAAAGAATTTTTAACCTCAGGAATATGGCCACCAAGGAGAACATGAATAGAGTTCAGAAGGTCGGTGAACATGGCTGAATAAAATTATACTCTTCTTGTCCCATTAACCTGTAACTGATTTAGCCTTTCCTTCAATAATAAATGTAGGCAACAAATTCCAGTACTCTTCGCAGAATCTGTGGCTGTATCATCAAGAGAAGTCACAGATATTTTCATAGTATATTATAGTTGTTACAAATAGCTCAAAATATCTTTTACATTCACCATTACTTCAAAATTACGATAATGCTAGATTCTATTATTAAATGTGTTGAAGAAGTATATGTATTACTGTCACAAACTTGTTTTTACCATAGTTTGAGAATTGTACTTAAACATAACACATTTTCTTTAAACTTAGGTATTTTGTGTTTTAGTTTTAATAATATTTTTATTTAAATGGGGGGGGGTTGTCTATAGATTTCATCACATGCCACAGAAATGCTTACGGACCTCTGCTGCCCAGAAATATATTCACTGGCAGAAAATACTTATTGAATTACTTCAGCTGGACAAAAATAGCATCACATTTAGGAGAATGAAATTTGATGAGTCACTGACTAAAAACTTTGTGTAGGCAGCCATAAGAGGAACTAAAATAAGCACTATCTGAGGGGGTGCTCCTCTCTGTGAGCATGACGCCCTTATTCTGCCTGTGCTGAGTTACCACGCATTCCCCTGGCCAGCAAGTAGCTTTCCTTTCTTTCCTGGCAGTTCTCAAATGTGGAGACTCTTTCTACTACTCTACTAAAACCACATCTCTGCTATAAGTACCAAGAACCAATCCACACTTTTACGTTCAGTGCCTCGCTTGCAAATGACATACTCGTACATTTTAACAGAAGCTTGATTGAGAGCGTGTCTTGGCTGATGACAGAAAATTCTTAAATGTGAAGAAAAGAGAGTTGACACCATTTACAATTCGAAGTTTCTAAGCTCTAACTTCACTATTTACCTGTGCTTCCAAACACTCTGAAAAAGGTCTAGTTCACAAATATGTATACTTGGGATATATTTTAGAGCCAAGTTCCCAGGTTTGAGGTAGAATGAAATCTACTTCTTTGCTGAATTAGAAAATAAGAACAACAGCAAATGTTTTTTTGATCACACCTATAAAAGATCCTCAGATAGCAGACATGTTTGAACCAGTATTTCAAAACCCGATGTTTTCTAAAGCTCAACAAATCTGTATGCGTCCTCAACCTAATTTACTTGGTCTCATTCCATGCCCCCTTCTCCCACCTGGATATTTGAATTAACATATATTAATTTCTGCTGAGATTGGGAGCATATGACATGAAAATTCACAAGACAGCAAATGATTCCACCAAGTTTTTGTTTCTCTATTTCTCCTTGTGTTTTTTTTTTCTTTATAATCTAGGGCGCCCAGTTCAATGTGTAGAGAAAAAATTTAAGACTTGAAATTTTAAGTTGAAATTGGATAAGTTATCATAAATAGTGTTCAGATTTCTCTGTCAACCACAAAAAAAATGTACTGAGAATCACATGAAATGTAGGTGTAGTCAGACACTTCCTGAGTTTTTACTTTTAACTTCCTTTAAACTGAAAGCAAGAACATGGGGAGTCCACCCCCATTTCAGAGTTTCTTAGCACATTTCATAAAGGAGAGAAGAGATGGTTGAACAGTTAGAATTTGTAGCAACTCTAATTGTGTGGGATGCTGAAATAAGATTAGTAACAACTGAAATGCTGAGAAGCAGACAACAGCCTCAGAAACAGTTAAGAGAAGTCTTGGTATCAGAGCCTTAAGAGTATAGATCTCTTCCCAATGAGCTTATAACAGAAAGATTAAAATTTAGCAGAAACTACAGAGCAAACCTGAAGATGGCTGACTCTCTACTGTCAGGAAATAGATCTTAAACCTTTTCTTTGAACTAAAAAACATCAAGGGTATAAAACAAACATCTCCAAAATCTGAGATTCATATATAGATTCTAATATACTCTGCAATGAATAACTGCAATGTCATCTCTAGGAAGAATGTGTCATTCCTTTTGGTCACATCCGGGGTTCCTCTGCTTCAGACCACATCTCTGTGAAGTTCTGCCTCTGCGATAAATGTACTGTTAAGAAGTGTTAGGTAGGCCTAAACATCTCAGCAGATGGCTAAATGCCAGTGTGAACAATAACATCTTTGAAACATACAAACTAATATAACTTTCTCATATGAAGAAAATATAATTCACTTTACTTGGCTCTTTTGTACAGTTTCTGTTCCTACCCTCATCAAATATCATTTATCTGCCAAGTTGTATCTGTTAGAATAGCTGTTATTAAAAAAGAGAAGTGGTAACACATGCTGGGGAGGAAAGGGAACTCAAGTACACTGAGGGTGGGATTGTATTACATTAATAATAAATTCACAATGGAAGTTCTTAACTTTTAGGAATTAACATTTGTTAATTTCTGGTCCCTAGTATTTTACTAGCCTGTTTATCCAGAATGTTACCAAATTAGCACAATATATTCTCTTAAAAACTTAGAGTATTTTTTTAAAAATCATGTATATCTTTAAAATAGGAACACCAAATAGGATATAAATTTCATACCATTCCACAGACAGCAAAGGATTGTAATCTTCTCTTTCAGGACAAAAGTGTTTTTGTTTGTTTTTTGACTCTCCCTGAACAGAAGCAATAACCCTATTTACGAAGCTGAAATAATGATAGGGCCCAGCACTAGGCACCCGATGGTGGAAAACACCTACATTTGTATTTTACAGAATGACATCTTGCTGCTATGAAAGGAAGTTCGATGTTTTCCAGTGTTGAATTCATTTTTGTTTTTATATAATATACAACTCTCATGGGCCTGGCAAAGCCTTACTCAATAGATACTCTTTGCTATCCCATTTTTTACAGCAATGATGATGATATGAAGACATATTTGGCGCTAACAAAGCTATCCTGTAGGCTCAGTAGCTGAAGTGGCAGAGCAAAATGACCCACCAAGGTACAGTTTCTGAGAAAATACTGCCGAAGAATGTTCGGCAAGGGAAAAGGAGATTGTTTCTGCATGTTAGTTGAACATTGATTATAGTACTTTGGGGGATTTCTGGATAGTGTGTTGGAATTTGGGATTTCTAATGAAATGTGGCAAATGCTTATTTTGTGTTTCCTAGGAACAAAAGCCTAGTTTAAGGTGCAGTAACCAGGGTGACAGATTCTAAGAGAAGAGGAATCCTTAGTCATTCTTACCCAGTCACTAGCACCATATGTTTACTACACATTGACTATTCTTCCATTATTTTCTTATTGTCCACTCTGATTGCATTTCCTACTACCAACTGAAAATCATGTGTAATTTCTGTTCTTTCATTATGAATTATAGTGATTACATAGATATAAAAAAACATATGATTACCCTTATTTAGAGGTAATGTGTGGATGTTTAAAATGATGCATGAGCAGGAAGCACAAGATTTGTCATAAATGAACATGCTGTGCTACTCTGGGCAAGTTACTTCACCATTCTGTTTATCAGAGATATCCCTTCTAAAAATAAACGTGGTGTCCTATAATATTGAATGGACAATGCCTTTAAATTTCAATATACCTCAGTGCCCTAAAGAACCCAGTAAAAATGCAAAGTCTTGAGCCTCATCCTGGAACACTTCCAAATCAGTAGTCTGCAACAGGCCAGTGAACCTACATTTTCACCAAGAGCTGGGAGGTGATTTTGATATGAGGATCAAGGGAAACACATTTTGAAAAACACCACTATGGTATCTTCCAATTCTTTCAAACTTATGAGACACACAGAATTTGACCTTTGTTTGCAAAATATTTTGATATTCAAAATATTTTGAATCATCATGCACAACTTTCATATTTCTAGGCACACTGGGGATGAACATATTTTCTCTCAGTAAATTTAATAAAGCCAGTTGTTCTTCCAAATTAAATTTGTATTTTTATTAATAATTTCTCTCTCCTTCTTTTCTTTCTGCTCTCTCTCCCTTTTTTGCTTCAGTGGAATTTCCATACATTTTCCTAGTCTGCACTTCAGATCCATGTCTTGACATACAGATATTTTTAGTGAGTTAATCCTAAAAGTTTTCTTATGCATACGAAGAAATTTAAGGATTTGAACCAATCTACAACTGTTTCTACACTATATATATACATATATATTTTTATTTTTAAGTAAACAATTTAGTATTAAATGAATTACCTAAGAAGACATACAGATGGCCAACAGTACATGAAATGATGTTCATCATAATTCATCAGAAAAATACAAATCAAAAACCACAATGAGATATCACCTCACACCTGTTAGAATGGCTACCATCAAAAACTTAGAATATACCAAGTGTTGGCCAGGATGCAGAGAAAAGGGAACCTTCATGCAGTTAGTGGGGATGTTAACTGGCACGAGCCTTATGGGAAACAGTATGGAGGTTCCACAAAAATTAAAAATTGAACTTCCATATGATCCAATAATTCCACTTGGGGGGTTTTATCTCAAGGAAATAAAACCACTAACTCAAAAACAGTATGGGCACCCCCATGTTCACTGCAGCATTATTTACAATAGCCAAGACATGGAAGAGACTTAAGTGTCCATACAAGGAAGTCTTGCCATTTGTGACAACATGGATGAATCTTGAGGGCATTATGCTAAGTAAAGTAAGTCAGAGAGAAGAAGATAAATAGTGTATGATCTCATTTATATGTAGAACGTAAAAACAAAACATCAAATTCATTGATACAGAGAACTGAACAGTAGTTGCCATAGTCAGGAGTGGGAGTGGACAAAACAGGTGAAGGGGATCAAAGGGTACAAACTTCCAGTTGTATAATAAATAAGTTATGAGGATGTAATGTACAGTATGGTGACAATATTTAATAATACTGTATTGCGTATTTGAAAGTCACTAAGAAAGTAGAGTGTGTAACCTCTCATCACAAGAAAAAAAGATTGTAATAGTGTAGTGATCGATGTTAACTAGACTTATGAGGTAATTCTTCGACAAGATACACAAATATTTTATTATTACATTGTATATCTGAAACTACTATAATGTTATATGTTAATTATACCTCAAATAACAAGGATTAGGTACCCTGATCTGAAATCACAATGAGACATGAGAGGGAGAAATAATACTTAGTAGGAAAACTTTGTTTCTAGAGCCTGAGTTAGCTTCTGTCTTTACCAGTCTTTATATTATTTGCAGCAAAGCAAGCCTTTCCCCTAAATGAGCCTCATCTTTGCTCTTCTGCCTCCATGAGTTCTAAATTGTAACTACTGAAAAATGAAAAAGAATATTGGCTAACGTTTACTTCTTTTGAATAGGTGATGTCAGAGGTTTTTTCTTATGAATCAAAAAGTTTGGGCAGTATTATCAAAGAATAAGAAGACAAACATAAAGATCAGGGAAGAACAACTAGGGAAAAAAACAGAACGTTATGCACAGAGATTTCTATTGGTTTCTTTTACTACAGACTTCCTCCAAGTTTCAATTTCATGCACTTATAATTTTTTCTAGCTCATCCTTATAGAAAAAAGTAAATTAAAAGCTTAGATTACTCTTCATAGATTGTCATTAATCAATGTTCTGAAGGGCCTTTAAAGCATACAATAAGAATAAAATATTTTTCTTTGGCAAATAAAAAGTTCGTAATGGTATTTGACAATAACAGTTTACAATTTCCTTACTCAGCTGCACATTTGATTACCCACATCCAAACATGATATTGGTATTATTTCTTTCACCAAATTTAAAGTCCTAAAACAAAATCTAAAGTGATAAATGAGGAATATACTGCTTTGCCATAAAGGATGTTAGGGACTCTTAAAGGAAGGAATAAAGAAATGGAATTGACAAGGTAGGAAACAATGAATTTTTTCTGTTTGCATTAGGGTATAAGCAAGAGATTCTTGTTTTATTTTTATTCAATTATGAGCTATTTTATGTATAGAAAATGGCATTCTAATGTTTAAAGTTTATTAGATGTATGGTGTAAATAATGATAAAACAAGCACCTAGCACCCAAAACTCAGATGAGGGAAGAGAACCTTACAGATATTTTGAAGATGCCTAGATGTTCCTCCCTAAACAAAGCCCCTCAAACCCCTGAGAGGTAACTGCTATACTAACTTCCATTTAATCATTATTTTATTTCCCTTAGACTTGTTCTGCAAACGGACGTGTCCCTAATTAGAAAGCTTGGTCATGCATGTTTTTGAGGTTTAGATACATGGATACTTCTGCTGAAACAAGTTTAAACAAAAAAGACAATCTATTAGGAAATTATAATGGTATCTCATGGAAGACTGGAAATAGGGAACCCAGGAATTCTTGCTCACCCTCTCTCACTGCTCATTTTCTCTGCAACGAATTCAGTATCTCCTTCATCGTAACCAGTTTTCTATTTTTTTCCTAGTTTATGTGGCAGCCAACAGCTACTGCTGAGTTTATAGGTTACATGTTCAACCAATAAGAAATACTCTGATCTTATTTGTTCAATCCCAATTGCAAATATTCCTGGAAACAACTAATTTGACTGATTTAGTTTACATACCCACCATTCAGCAAGTCAGTTGTGATTAGAGAGTGATACTGTACAAACATAGCAGCTCCCTCTAATCCACGTAGATGGAGAGAGCAATTGCCTACTCCCAAAAAGAAAGTAGTTCTGAATACATTGAGGGAACTGACAAGACCAGGAATAGGCTTCCACTGTCTGATCTTCAAGTGTCAGCTCAAAAAAGAACCACACAGGAAAGCAGTATAGTGAAAAGGCCACTACTCTTAGATTAGAAGATTTCATTTTCCATATCTACTTAACTGGGAAAATTCAGAGAAGTCACTGTATACTAAAAGCATTAAATCAAATAGTGGGAGGGGAGGTGGGAGTGGGCATCAGCATTATGGACACACTCAATAGTTTGGTGGTTACCTGCAGAGGCGGGAGGAGTGGGGAGGGAGAGTTGGGGGGGAGGTGGGAGTGGACACCGGATATATGGTGATGGAAGGGGAGCTGATTCTGGGTAGAGAGCACATAATGTGATGCATGGGTGGTATGATGTGGACTTGTACATCTGGAAACTATCTAATTGTTACCAATCAATGTCACCCCATTAAATTTAACAATAAAAAAAGTACAATTTTTGTTGCTTTAAGTTTTATAGTTGAAGCATTTCAGTTATGGGTCAAATTCCATGACATATTGATGAATATAAACTGTTCCTTCTTTGCTTCTTGTTTTTGTTTTTTTTTTAAAGATTTATTTATTGTTTTTGACAGAGAGAGAGAGAGAGATACAGAGACAGAGAGAATGGGGAGGGCCCAGAACAATCTCCACAGTTGCATATCATTGGTTTTTCCACATAGTTTCATTCCACAGGTGGGCGGGGCTGCACAGGGCAGGAACTGGGCCGGGGTCTCCCCCAGTGAGAACTGAACTGGGGACACTCCCCAGTTCAGCATATGGGTCCACAGGGGCAGGGGCGGGGATTTGATCCTCGGTCCCCGGGGCTGCAAAGTGAGTGCCTAACCCACTGAGCCATCCCGGCTTCCACTTATTATTATTTTTGACAAATAGACAGAGACAGAGAAAAGGGGGATGGCCCAGAGCAGTCTCCATAGTTGTATGTTATTAGTTTCCACAAGGTTTCATTCCACACAGGTGGATGGGGGCTGCACAGGGTGGGAACTGGGCCAGGGGCCTCCCACATGGGAGGCACATCCTCATGAGCTGGGGGCCCAACTGAGGACTTCCCATGTGTGGAAACCAAACTGGGGGTCTCAATAAGAACCAATCTGTGGGTCTCCTACATGGGAAGCACACCACAGTTCAGCATATGGGTCCGCACAGGCAGGGCTGGGATTCGATCCTTGGACCCCAGGCCTGCTTGGCTTCTTAACCTATGCATTTTTTTACTAGATCCCTTATCAAATGCTCCAATTATATGATTCTACAATGAATGCCCAGGTCCAAACAGGAACCCCTTAGAGAGATATCAAAAAGAAGATTATTTTCTCTCCAAAGTTAAAGAAAAGTAGACATTGAAACTGACCTTCATATTATGAAGCTCCTACTTTACCTGATAGACTGCATGGCTCCAAAGGGCAAGGCACTGAGAAGGGTATATTTTTCTTCTCTCGTGTGACCTAACATTCCTCATGAGAGGTCGTTCCTATGGTGACAGATTCTGGAAAATGTTGGCAGTAACATCCCCAATTAAAGTGCTTCCTCTCTCTGACAGTCAGTACCCTTTTTATCCTGGGTGTGCAATTTAACCTCTTTCTGTCATAAATCTCTTCTGGTGGCAGTGTGAGGAAACAGATACTGCTGCTTGATTCCTCTCAGACCAAGGGAAGTTTCAGCCCACTGAAGTCTCATCCACATGGTCCTAATTACTTTTCCCCAAATAGCTGTTAAACTCGAAAGGCACTATCCACAGGCCCAAGAAGCACAGGATCAGGTAGAGCACGGTATACAAATAATATACAGCAAATCTTATATTAATGCAAAATAGAATAAATCAGTATATTAACATCAGACTCCAGTGATGTGAGATTCACACATGAATACAAATAAATAAGAAAAAGAAAGGTTCCCTTTCTTATTAACTGCTCAATACCAGGAGCTCACTTGTGGAAAGAGTTACGGTTACTTCTAAAAATGGAAATTTCTTACAATGATTTTAAGTTATATGCTATTCTTCAGTGTCAAACTCTCCATATATTTAAAATTTCAGGAAAACCTAGATACAAAAATATCTTAAATAAGTGGTTAGGTAAAAAAAAAATGAGGAGAAAGAAGGAATTCTGCCTCTGGGTCCACATGGTATGAAATAGACAGAGATTGAATGAACAGACAGTTTCCAAACTGACTCTTATTTGTCAGAGAAATAGTCTCATCTCAAGGATCTAAAATAGTGTCTGGCTCATAGAAGGTGCTCAACAAATATTTGTTGGTTGAATGAGGGAAGTAAAGAAGGAAGAAAGAGAAGGAGAGAAGGAAAAGGGGGAGGGAGGGAGGGAGGGAGGAAGGAAGGAAATGATTTTGAGAAACTAAATCCCCTAGAAGCCATGAAAATATTGGGAGAGGCAATCATATTGTAATTAGAGGATAAAATGATGTTTCAAGCAATTTTATCAAAATCTTACAGGTCAACAGAATACTGATTAACATCTAGGTTAATATATACAACTTTTAAAAACAATGTTTCAAGAATAAACACTACGGGGAAGCCGGGATGGCTCAGTGGGTTAAGCGCTCACTTTGCAGCGCCAGGGACCGAGAATCGAATCCCGGGACCGAGAATCGAATCCCGGCCCCGGCCCATGTGGAACCATATGCTGAACTGGGAGCTCCCCCAGTTCAGTTCTCTCTCTGTCTCTGTATCTCTCTCTCTCTCTCTCTCTCGCTCTCTCTCTCTCTCTCTCTCTCTGTCAAAAATAAATAAATAAATAAAAATATATTTAAAAAGATTTAAAAAGAAAAAAAAAAGAATAAACACTACCACAAGGAACTTTTTATCTTAAGGTATCTTCTGTTGTACAGAGAGAATCAAAAGGCTTTTAAAGTAACAACGAAAAATAAATGTCCAGAACACACATCCTGTAATAGTAGCTTTACAGACACTCTAGTTAACCCCAAAATGTTCCATCCATACTTATGGCAAAATATTAGAGATTTAAATATAATAAATTACTTAAAACTTTGAAGCTTAAAACAGTAATAAAGAAGGACTATCTTCGTTTTTATGGGTAGGAATGTGGGAGCTACTTAGCCTAGTGATTGTGGCTTGAAGTCTCACATGAGGTTGCAGCCATAATGTTGCCCAGGACTACAGTTTTCTGGAGGTTTGAATAGGGAGGGAGGACTTGCTTCCAAGATGGTTCACTCCCATAACTGGCAAGTCAATAGCTGGCAAGCTGCTGTCTCCTAACAGAAAGCCTCAGTTCCTCACCTCTCTATAGGCTGCTTGAATGTCCTCAACGAGGTAGGCAGTTTCCACCACAGCAAACGATTCAAAAGAAAAGAAGGCAGAAGCTGCAATGTCTTTAATGACCATACAAGGAAGTGACACACCATCACTACTACCACATTCTCCTCATTAGGGGAAAGTCACTAAGTTCAACCCATGGTCAAGAGGAGGGTAACTAAGCTCCACCCTTTGTAGAGAGGAGTGTCAGAGATTCGGTGGATGTATTTTTCAAACCACCACAATTACTATGAATCAAAGAATCTTAAGTGTTCAGTTAAAAGGCTATATTTTAAAAGTATCATTGTACTTCAATAATACAACTTAACAATGTGATGACCTACTCTTCTTAATATTAATATTCCTGTAATAAGTCATTCTCAGACCCAGTCAAAACTGTTTTCGTAATCAAGGTGGAGAAGAGGCAAAGGAAGTTTCCCTTACTTAGCTCTGCAGTTTCCTTACACTATTTCTTACTCACTCAGACTGGGTCATGCGCCATCCCTGATCCAAACACAGTGGCCAAGGGAATGCTGTCTCTGGACAGACGTGGTGCAAATGTCCATTCTGGAGCCGGGAGAGTGTACACACATTAAAAGCAGGTGGACTGCAAGTCGGAAAGTAACGATACACTAGTGGATCAGAATCAATAGATTCTGGGTAGCCAGAAAACAAATGCCCACTAAGAGATATCATATATATATTTTTTTTCTTTTAGGTAGGTCACTGTTTCTACTAAAACATCTTTTATTTTTGCAACTTGATGGGATGATTTAATGATTTAACATTACTGAGAATCTCATGCAAGATTTTTCAAATTTTCTACATTATGGTAGCAACTCTAGGAAAAAAAAAGAGAGAAAGAAAAAGAGAGAGAGAGAGGAAGAAAAAGAGGAAGAAATGAAGGAAGAAAGAAATCACAGAATGGAAATGCTAATGAAAATACTCAGTATTATTCTAAAATTAATAGTAGCACTTTTTCTGCATTTCACTGGCTAGTTTAGCAAATTATTAAATGTGTTATTTAGCAAATTAGTAGGAAACTAGTCAGTGCAGAATATTCCTTTACTGGGTCACAATGGAAAGAATGTTGTTAAAATTAGATCTTAACTACAACTCCTTTTAATCAGCAATGCTTGCCAAGTAGATAAATTGTTATCCCATTTCTCACCTTTGTTCATTATATGTAACATTTTTATTTAATTAAAACTTGGCTATCTTCAAATAAACCTGAAAATAATTTTTAAGTATAGACATCAATGTTTTACATTCTAACAAAGGACAATGCTTGAATAGTCTCATGCATGCATTCCCACAGAATATATAGGTATTTATAGGCACTGCATTGAATCAAAATGAAATTGATACTTCATGAAAATCACTTTGAATAGACAAGAGAGCTGCCCTTGGCCATGGGGTATGAAGATGAAAAATATCGTCAGAGTAAAAAGATTCAGTTGAAGAATTGCTACCCTTAGGCAACATGCAAAATGTTACCATCAGGTTTTGTAAGACAATAAATATTTGATATGTATTATTGGATCCACTATTAATGTATCTTTATGAACAATGTTAGCTCTTAACACTCCTAGCCTTATTTGTGCTTTTGATTAATCACTGATTAATTTTAATAACAAAAGGTCAGAGATTGTTGCCATACAAGAAATAAATTAACATTAAATATTAGGGAATTTTCTTAAATAATGCAATGTTTGAACAGCAAGACTTATTTTAATTAGCATTTTCCATTGAAAGTTTATTTATATTAGACAAGGGATTAATTCATGTTCAGACTATTGAACCACTTTTCTGCAAAGTTTAGACAAACAATACAGACTTGAAATAAGCAGACATTGAAAAGCATGATGGCTAGCTTGCCGATGATAATGACCATACTTTACTCCAAAATTACAGATTAAATTGTGACGTGCACCTCCCTATTGCATGTAAAAACTACGTTATGTCCTATTTTCCCACATGCCACCCCTTCAAGGAGCTTCTAAGGTTATTGGAGAACTTAGACCAGTTAATACAGAACATATTCAAGTCCAATTTCAGGTTGTATATAAGCAAGTACTATTTTTTAATGATTAAGTATCAGAGTTCACACAATTCCAAGATCGGTTATACCTCCATTGTTTATGCTATACCTACTAATGTCTCTTTAGCTGAGGCCCTGTGAAGAACATGATTCCTGATTAAAAATGGAAGTTATCCACAGCTGTTTCAAAGGCTCTAAGGGCAATACAATTAGTAACAATAAAAATATATATAACTTACCAATGGTCTAACACTCAACTTTTAATATACAAATTCCAATATGGATGAGCATTTCTTCCTCAATGCATGCTGTATGTAAGATTTAATTTCTAAAAACAATTCCATATGTATCTAGACCAAGTCAAAAAAAATGTAATCTAGAATTTTTGTCAACTTTTAAAAAAAGATTTAGTTTATTGTTTTTGACAGAGACAGAGAGAGAAGGGGGTGGGCCAGGGCAATCTCCATAGCTGTACGACATCAGTTTTCTACATGGTTTCGTTCCACACAGTTGGGTAAGGACCACGCAGGATGGGAACTGGGCTGGGGGGCCTCCCATATGGGAGGTGCGCCCCCTCAAGCCAGGGACCAAACAGGGGGTGAGAACTGAACTGGAGGCCTCCTGCATGGGAAGCATATCCCAGTTCAGCATATGGGTCCACACAGGCCGGGGCTGGGATTCAATCCTCTGTCTCCAAGGCTGCAAAGTGAGCGCTTAACCCACTGAGACATCCGGGCTTCCCCTTTTTTCAACTTTTAATAACTGATATCTTAAAGAAAGTGAGTAATTCTGATTTAACCTAAATTTTAAACATATTTTCAATTCATTACTATGTATAATAGAGTCAACTTTGATCTTTTGTATTATAATTGATAGCCATACTTAATAATATACATTTAAGCTAACTAAATAAAATGTTATCTAAGACTGATTTATCATAACAACTCATGATTAATATATTCTAAAGAAAGACAATCATCTACTGTTACAAAAATGTATAAATATATAATAGTATAGCTAATAATCTTAATGTGGACATGCCTACAAAAATCTAGAAGGATTCAGATATTCAATTGTAGACTAACCTATCTCAAATAAAAACTAAAGCTGGAAAGTAGTTAAAGAGGTAGAAAAACAGATTTTATTTAGGACTATTCTAACAGTATGAAACTGGGCTCGATTTTTTATACATCATAGGCAAATGGAGATGTATAGCCAAAGCTCAGGGAGGGTACAGGCATGCAGATGGAAAAAGACCAAGAGGGAAACATCAGGGGTAAGACAGATTCTGGCTAAACGTACCTAATATGGTTCTTTGCTGAAGAGAGGCCAGGGGGGATCAGACATCACCAGGGAGGTGAGGGAAGATGAGGAACATGATTAGATATAGAGAGCGATTAGATGTTAAGGATGGGGGATTCTTGAGAAAGTGACTTTCAGGGTTCTTACTAAACCTGGATTTTACAAGGAAGTGCACAGGTGGGCCCAGGAGAAGGTTCAGGAACATGACCAAAGACTGGTCAAGCAAAGCATCTCTCACCCAAAACACAGATGATTTTAGGATACACACTGGAGTGACGTCCAGTCACTACATAATAATTTTCATAATGAACACTGTGTTTCTAAAAGTTCTAAGTGTGAACACACTAATCAGTAGAGTTTAAAAGAAGTTATTTTTTATCCATAATTCTGGGCCCATGGAAGGTCATTTATAACATGTTTTTAAAATCTAAAACTATAAAGAAGCTGATAGATTTGAAAACATAAAAATTTTAGAAATTTGAATAACCAAGTTTCATGATCAACATTTACAAAAGACACATGGCCTCAGCACTAGTCATTAAACCCAATGAGCAAGCCACAATTTCAGACTTCTTTGTATTTGCTGTGCTCCCTACATGGAATTCCGTTCATGTGTCCACATGTCTCTCTCTTTCTCCCTTCAGGTCTCAAATGACACCTTCTCAATGGTGCTTTACCTGACCACTAGATATATAATAACAATGTAGTCCCCAAAATAAAGAGATCTTATTCCTCTAACCGTACTTTAATTTTGCCCAGAGTCTTAATCACCATCAGACACATTTTGTATTTACTTATTTTCTGTCTCCATTCCCACTCCAAATAAAAGTATAATTCATGAAGATAAGACTTTGTTTGGTTACTGCCACACCCCAGTAACTAGTACATTGCTTGCTCCAAAGTACATGCTCAACAGATTTTTGTTAAAATTAATTAAGAGAAAAAAAAAAAGAGGAAGCTAGGATGGCTCAGTGGGTTAAGCTCTCGCTTTGCAGCCCTGGGGACCGAGGATTGACTCTTGGCTCCAGCCCATGTGGACCCATATGCTGAACTGGGGAGTGCCCCAGTTTGGTTCTCACTGGGGTGAGACCCCAGCCCAGTTCCTGCCCTGTGTAGCCCTGCACCTGCCTGTGGAATGAAACTATGTGGAAAAACCAATGATGTGCAATTATGGAGTCTGTCTGGGCCCTCCCCCTTCTCTCTGTCTCTGTATCTTTCTCTCTCTCTCTCTGTCAAAAACAATAAAAATAAATCTTTTTTTTTAATATAATTTTTATTGTTAAATTTAATGGGGTGACATTGGTTGGTAACAATTAGATAGTTTCCAGATGTA
>PVKE010017531.1:0-30625 GCA_004027555.1 Craseonycteris thonglongyai
GGACCCATATGCTGAACTGGGAGCTCCCCCAGTTCAGTTCTCTCTCTCTCTCTGTCAAATATATATATATATATACATATTTTTTTAATTTAATATTTATTGTTAACCATCAGATTGAGAGATTTTATTTATTTAAGCAGACTGTGAACTTCCCCAGAGACACAAAGTAAAAGCAGGTACTTAGCAAATTTTTCTTAAAGAATATAAGGTCTAAATTGTGTATTTGGAGTTAGATATTACATCCTGAGAAAATATTTTATGTAAATTATTTCAAAGGCAGAAAAAGAAGTTTCTAATTAAATAACACTTGTAATAAAAGAGAGATTCATTATGTAACTGGCAGAACTACCTCTAAAGGGATTGGTCTCACATGCTAATGGCTACCAGTTTTCCACTAAAATCTGTTCTTCCCAAGAATGACAAAAATTAACAAGGTACACGACTATCCAGGTAGTGACTGAATCCCCAGCCTTTCTAGTAGTTACAAAACTAAGGTTAGACAGAAGGGATATGAGTAGTAGTGACTATATATACTTCTGGGTCTGGACCTTAAAACATTTTGGTGTAAGCAATTTCATTATCTTTTTCCTTTTTTTTGCAAGTTGAAATACAGCAGTGCCAGCAACCCAAGTACAACTTGCGGATGAGAACAATACTCTAGACCAGGAGTCAGTACACACAAGCCACCTGTTTTTGTAAATGAAATTTTATTGGAACACAGGTAGCTCAATTGTTTCCATAGTGCAGCACAATGACAGAGTTGAGTAGTTACAAGAGATGGCATCGACCTACAAGCCTAAAATGCTTACCGGTACTGTATGACTCAGAAAATGTGTGCTGATCCCTGCACTAAAAGATGACAGAGCAAAAACATGGGAGGAACCTGAGTCCCTAAATAATTTAATACAAAATAAACAAACATCTAGTCTATTAAGTCATTGTATTTTGATGCCTCTCTTTTACCTCACTTTAGCCTTTACCCTTTTACATCTTATGAGTTGTATATCTGTTTATCTTATATCTTACTGCCAGGAATAAGGGCTCACTATGGCTAGGGGGAAGCATAAATATGGCTCTATGGTCTTGTTGGCTCCAGTCAGGTGTGTTTATGAGGTTGTTTCTAAACAAGAATAACATTTGAATGAGTAGATGGAGTAATATTGCCCTCCCTAATGTGGATGGGCCTTATCCAATCACCTAAAGACCTGAATAGAACAAAAAAGCTGGGTAATAAGAAACCCCTCCTGCTTGATTATTTGAATTGGGTCGTGGGTCTCTTCCTGCATTCACACTTGAACTAAAAAATCGGCTCTTGGGTTTCAACCGCTGACTTTGAGACTGGAACTTACGTACACCAAAAAAAATTGGAGTGACCTGTGTCTCCAGCTTGCTGACTACAGATCTTGGGGTTTCTCAGCCTCTATAACTATATGAGCCAATTTCTGAATCAATCTCTCTCTCTCATTCTCTCTCTCTCATTCTCTTTGGATAATACACACATACACACACACACAGAGGAGCTGATCAAAAAAAAAAAAATCCAGCCATAAATGTCTTTATTTTTCATATTACCTGGCTGGATACTTTCCAGAAATTATGTCTATATAATACTATTGGTTCTGTTTCTCTATAGAATCCTAATAGAAGATATTTCAAATGCATATATAAATTACCCTTATGCAAAGCAAGAACCAAAAATATATTTTGATTCATGATCATAAGTCACCATAATTACCTCACTAGGTAGGAAATATTTAGGCTCAATATGGGTGTGTGTGGCTTTGTTTGAAGAAAAAATAATCTGACCACACAATGGTGATAGAAAATCAGGTTGTTCTTTACCAACAGGCACTCAAATCCATATTCTAACAAGGACCTCCCAGTTATTGCCCGAATACACATTTTCTTTTGGTCTGATGATGCCTGAAGTTACACAAGAGGAACTTCATCCTTTTAAGATTAGTGTTCTCAACTGAGTGATTTTGCACCCACAGGATGTTTGGCAATGTCTGAAGATTTTTGTGGTCATCACTACTGGAAGAGGGTTAAACGCACAGCTAGTGGGTTAAGGGCAGGGATTCAGCTAAACATCCCATTGATGCACAGAATAGCCCCATAACAAAGAATTGTTAGGCTCAAAATGTCCGAGTGCTGACATTGAGAAAACTGCTTTAGACAAAGGCTTTCACTATCTGAGTGGGGTAAGATATCAAGGGCAAGCAGTCACTTATTTAGTGAAAGTGAATCCAGAACCTTTCCTGGATGTTGACTTTCATAAAGGGAGGTGGGTGTTGAAGAGTGAGAGGGTCCCTGGGACCTTCAGAAAATGGCAGAGGTGTATGATAAAGAAGTAAGGGAAAGGCACCAAAGGTAAATGCACAATTTTACAAATTTACAACTTACTTTGAAGGAAAGCATGTCCTTTGGAGAAGAGGTTCAGAAACTCCAAAAAGCTATTTGAACATGTTTCTAGTAGGCCCAGGTGATATGATTTCTCATGTGTGTCAAACTTGGGCTTGATCACCTATTGGTACTTCTCACTGGCTGAATCCAATGGGCACTGAGACGGCAAGAGGATCATTTAATGAAGGTAAGTGTCTTATTCTGTTAGGCAGCTATAACAGCATATTATCGACTGAGTGGCTTAAAAACAGACATTTTCTTCTCACAGATCTGGAAGCAGCAAAGTCCATAATCAAGGTGGCAATAGACTAACTATCTGGTGAAAGCCCACTTCGTGGTTCATTGGCTATCTTTATGCTGCATCCTCACATGGCAGATGGCATGAGGGGAAGGAACTCTCCTTTATAAGGACACTAATCCCATTCATTCTACTCTTAAGAACTAATCACCTACTAATAACACCCCATTCTTTCACCACTACCCCATTTCTTTGTGGTCCTTTATAGACACACAGTTTTAAAAACCTTTGGTTTTGTTGTTTTTTCATGTGCTGAGATTACTCTTCATTTGCAAGATTGTTACTCAGCAAAGAAAAAGTACAACTGTAAATCCCAATTACACTAAGCATAAGAAAGAAAAACATGTAAAATAATCTACTTTACTGGAAAGCTTTTTTGGATCAATTAACCGACATACGAATATGGTGAATACATGCTATTCATTAAACCTTAGGTAAATGTGCAATGCCTGATATAGTGACCTATAAAACAATGTTTCTGTCTTCAGTTAACTTTATAAATATTATGAAGACAATAGTCTTAAATTAAAAATTATGACAGATACAATCCTTAAGATAAAAATAGTGGCAATAGTGCCTTTGTGTGCTTTCATATGATAGTCTGTGATTACAGGAAATAATCTAGTGTGGATAAATAAAATTGGAAGAGTGGAAGAAACACAAATTTGGACAGAAATAGATCTGCTTTTACTAACTGTACAACTTTAATAAAACCACTTAACCTCCCTGAATCTGTTTCCTCAGTGATGAAGTACCATGAAGAATAATTATGAGGATTTAATATTAATAAGTTGCTCAAAGGTAGTAGCTCTTTTTTTTTTTTAATTGTTTTTGACAGAGAGAGAGAGAGACAGAGACAGAGAGAGAACTGAACTGGGGGAGCTCCCAGTTCAGCATATGGGTCCGCACGGGCCGGGGCCAGGATTCAATCCTCGGTCCCCGGCACTGCAAAGCGAGCGCTCAACCCACTGAGCCATCCCAGCTTCCCCAGTAGCTCTTATTAAGATGAGATTTCTACCTGAAATACAGATATTTAAATGAGAGGCACGTAGGCAGGAGTCTCCGGAGATATAAATGACTATCCTGTTGACAGAGGTTCCCTGACTAGTGAGGGACTGAAGAAGTAGTACTCCTTGAACTCCATGTTGAGATTTAAAAGAAGAAACAAACAACAAAAACAAACAAACAAACAAACAAAAACCTTAGAGCAGAAAAGAATTCAGGAAATACAGAAGGATTGAGAGTATCAGAATACAGCAAAATTCATCAAGCCTCTCATTCACTAGCTCTATTATTTCCTTTATTTGCTACCCTCTACAAAGGCAAATACAAATGCTTAAAATAAGAAACACTATGGACTTCATTTAAGGGATGTACTAGAGGAGAGTAGGTAAGAAGAGTCCCATCTCACAATCCATCTTAGAGGGAGAAAAATCTCTGGAAAGAACATAGTCCCTGACATCTTAAGAGAAAAGGGAAGTAGGGTGAGTCCTATGGGACTGTACTGAGAAAGGGTAAGGTGAGAAACTCTGAAAATGGAGCTCTTAATTACCATCAGGCACATTAAGGTCCCCAACATTTCATTAATTTCCAAAAGAAGTATATACGCAACGTGTGTTCTAGATACAAATAGTAACTATGAATTTGCTGAGATCTTACGTTGGGCATTGAGATGGCAAGAATAGACCAGAGGTGGCCAATCTTTTGGCTTCCCTGGGCCACACTAGAAGAAAAAGAATTGTCTTGGGCCACACATAAATATATACTAACACTAATGATAGCTGATGAGCTAAAAAAAAAATATCACAAAAAAAACCTCATAATATTTTTTTAAAGTTTGCGAATTGGTGTTGGGCTGTATTCAAAGCCATCCTGGGATGCATGAGGCCCGTGGGCCACAGGTTGGACAAGCGTGATTTAGATGGATCTGAGAGGGTAGGTGTAGGGCCAATAAGTAAAGGCCAGGACACAGAAAAACACTGTGTCAGCTCTCCTGGGGTACATCCCTTTGGTTGAAATTTGTGAGGGCAGAAAAGAAAGGTAAACTGAAAAGTGATTAGGGTCTAAGCTGTGAAGGTCCTTTCATGCCAGGAAAAAGACAACTTTTGTGGTAGGCAATAAAGAAAAAACCATTGTAAGGTTCTCAGAAAAGAAGAGGAAAATGAAATTAATGCAAGGGGCTTTTTCAGGATAGCTCCTAATGAACCCAGGGGGTAATTAGCCAGAACATTCACTTCCTCAAACACAATTAATGTTTAATGCCCTTTAGAGTTTGTGAAGTACTTTTCATACATCTACTTTCACTTTATTCTCCCAACAAATTCCAGATTCATGAGTTATTCTGATCTCTATTTAATAGCTGAGGAACATGAATATATCACACAGGGTCCCAATAGGAAATAGATGGCAAACTTAAATTCTAGTAATTTAAATAGTGTCTATTTACAAGGGACTCTAAAAGAATGGGGAGGTGCAGAGAGTCAGGAGCCTGGGGCCAGTAATAGTAGGAAATCTGTAACCACTCCTAGGCCAGAGTTTACTGGAACCTAGAAGGAAAGAGCTGTATAGAAAGCATTGTGATGAGATGAACAGTGGCCTTTGGTAGTGAAACATCAACAGCTCAAGGCAACCTCCTCCCAGGAAAGAGCCAGGGGAATAAATACCCTGATTTTGTTCTCTGTGCTCCCATCTCTTATTAAGGAGTCCCAATGGCAGTAAGCAACGAGAAGCCAAGGGCACAGGAGTCCATTGATACAAGCCACATCTTTTCCCCCTCAACATCCTCTCTAGTCTTTCATCCACATGGAAAATTTATGTCCCCAGCACAGGGGACACATTAAGCCCCCTTAAGAGTCTGTGTCAGAATAGATTGATGTTGATTCAATCATATTCCCTCATGAAACCTAAAATGTTAGCCACTCCTGATGTCTTCATATATGATAGAAGGAAAAGTTAGGGGAAAGAAAAGAAAGAAGTGAAACAAAACAATGACTATAGTCTACACTCCCTTCAGGTCACGAGGGCTAAATTAGTAATCAGAGCACCAAGACTGCTTTCATGAGTGGAGAACCTGGGCAGCCACATGGAGCCCTGCACTTAGAAGGGTCCTGTGCTTGGTGAATGCTCTGCTGTTGCTATTTTGAAATTCTGAATATTTGAACAAGGGCCCCAGAGTTTTAATTTTCCCTGGGCTCCGCAAATCATGTAGCCACAATCTTGCATAGCTCCCTTCTTTTAGCGTCTATTCAAGTTACTCTTAGCCTTTGTCAGGACCTGGCTAGACAGCGTTCTTCACCCAGTAGGCTCACTCAAACCTTCCTTCCTTATCTTTATGGGGTTGCCAGGGTTTTCCAATGAGCAGAATATTAGGCAAGGAAGTACTAAAAATGTCTCAAGAACATAGATAGTAGTTAAATATAGTAAGAAAATCAGGAAGTGATAAGTTTTGAGCATATATTATCTTTTAAAAATATGATTTATTTAATTGTAAGTTCCTGACAAAATCCTCCTTTCCAAGTATGTAGCAGAAACCCATTTACCCCCTAGTAATCAAAATCAATCAATCATTCATTCTGGCCAGAAAAGCACCCCCTGATTCTGCCTGTGGGAATAGCAGCAGGTGGAGCCCCCAGTGGCTAGGGGGCAGTCCCAGACCAATTAATCTCAAATATGGCCATGACTATGCTCTGTGGAAGCGTTTTCCCCTTAGGGACTAGGACCTCAAAATCATCCAGCCCAAGGTTGTAGGAACAAGAAACAAAAGTACGTCTGATGAGTTGCTAAGGTTAATAAGGAGAAAGGCATTTCCTTTGTCCCTGAACCCATGAATTCTGGGTCTAGAAACAAAAGCCCCATATATTGGCACAGATTTATAGCATATACACAGCAGTGTACAGGTAAATGTTTAACAACCAGCTCTCTGGGGGGAAAAAAAAATCTCTGATTTGTAGGATTTCCCAGGTTCTGAGGTGTAAATACTCCTACCATGGCCAATTTTAAGCTACCAACATCAGAACCCTGAGTTAGGAAAAGGTATGCGGTAAATAGTATACCAACACACTGATGGAATAGACTTCAATAACCTCAAGGACAAGCATAACAGTTAAAAGTAGTAAAATAATTAGGAGGTTATAAGTTTTGAGTATTTATTACCTTTAAAAATAATGTACTTAATTGTAAGTTAATCAAAATACATAATTTATATATAATATGTATATGCGTGGTGAAAATATAAAATTATTGCGGAATAAACTTTATATACTTTTTATTTTGACATACTTTAGATTTATAGAACAGTTACAAAGATAGTACAGAATTTCTATACATCCTTCACCAGCTTCCTCTCACATTTTCATATGACCATGGTATATTTATGAAAGCTAAGAAATTAATATTAGTCAATACTATAAACTACAGATTTCCTTTGAATTTTATCAAATTTTCCACTAATGTCCTGTTTTTGTTCTAGGATCCAATCAAGGATATTATATTACATTTAAAAATTTTCATTTTTATCATAGTTGTGTTAAATAACTGACTTGCAAAATTCTAAACAGTTTTGCATCTATTTATATTGTGACCACAAGCTGGCTTTTATTTATTTATTCATTTTTAAGATTTATTTTTATTGTTTTTGACAAAGAGAGAGAGAGAGAGAGAGTAAGGGGAGGGCCCAGAGCAGCCCTCACCGCCCTCTACGTGGTTTCATTCCACACAGGTGGTGGGGGCTGCACAGGGCAGAAACCCAGCCAGGGGCCTCCCACATGGAAAGCTCGCCCCAGTGAGAACTGAATTGGGGGCCCACCCCAGCCCAGCACATGGGTCCACACAGGCTGGGGCCAGGACTGGACCCCTAGACCCTAGGGCTGCGAAATGAGCGTCCATTCCAGCATCCCTCGGGAGCTGGCTTTTACAGTAGTTGCAGTTGGTGTTCAACTGGAGCAGGGCAAGCACCCATCCTTGGACACAGGTTGTGTAGGCCTCAGAGAATGACTATTCCAACTTTTCCTTTCATTGATTAAGCTGGGGCCTCCTATTAAGTATTGTCAAGTAGAGCAATACTTGTGCCAATTTGCAAGATGCTGAAGTGCAAAGGCAGCCAAGATACACATGTGCTATGGCGTACTAGTGCTAGTTCTAGTTGTAGCACTAGGTTTAGGTACCAGAGCTTGTTCGGCTGCCCCAAGTCCCAGGCTTCTTTGCATAGTTTTTGAACTGTATCTAAGGACAAAGAGGGAAATTCTATTTAACTTTTGTTGTTTGTCAAAGGTTTTTAGCTATGTTGTCTTAAGTAGGTTATTGAAAGTTAAGAAGATTTAAAAAATTGATATGTGTTATTAAAAAAAAATATATATATATATATATGGGCCTTTATTGTAAAGAGAGTGTGCTTTTTTGGAGGGATTGAAGTGAAGAAAAAACTCAAATTACTGCAAGCTCAGAGATGGAAAGGTAATTTAATTTTAAAAAGGTTGGTCTGAAGTCTCAGTCTCTGGGCAGCAGATAGCCTTAGGAGATCCAAGAGAAACTAGAGTAGCTTGAAAAATATGCTTCAGTTTTACTATTAGATAATCAGTACTGAAAGAGTGAAAGCAAAATACAAGACATGCTGATTTCACTGGCATGAGAAACAGGTTCCTTTAAGAAACAATTTAAATACATATTTTTTTATTTATTTTTGACAGAGAGAGAGAGAGATACAGAGACAGAGACAGAGAGAGAATTGAACTGGGGGAGCTCCCAGTTCAGCATATGGGTCCGCACGGGCCGGGGCTGGGATTGGATCCCTGGTCCCTGGCGCTGCAAAGTGAGCGCTTAACCCACTGAGCCATCGCAGCTTCCCCAAAAAACAATTTATTATGTTAGAGGCAAGAAAGGAAAAATGATGTCTTTAAGGAAGTGATAGATATAAAATGGAGTAACTTCTAAGGTGAGAGTAACTTCTACTACCTCTCAGAAAGGTAGTAGAAATGATGACTGTTTTAGATGTTATTAAATCAAAACAGTAACTAAGATCCACTGAAATAAAATCTAACAGAGGATTAGGAAATAAGGTCTCTAAACAAATTGGAATAACTCACTTATAAAAAGCCAGGATTCAAATATCTTGGAGAGTGTGCCCTCTTCAAGGTGTGGAGAAACTTTCTATTTTGGAATTACCTACTAACGGTTGACACTGTCATTTGAAGCGCCCACTGAACTTCTGGACAGATTTGAAAGGGAAACCAGAAACACTGGTGTAAAATACTCAAAGAATTATTGGGTGAGTTTTAAGTTGACACAGTTTTTATGCCTGTACCCTGAATAAACATCTTCTAAATCTGCATCAGCATTATCTTCTGTGCTGTTGTCTATACAGATGTATTTTGTATTGTATGAATCTGCATCGTGATTATATCATTTTCAATTGAGTTAATAATTTTAACCATTTTAAAATAATTTGTCGCATCAATTGCAAATAAATAAGAAGAGGGAAATCACATCAGTAGGGATCATGTCTTATAGCTCTAAGGATATTAGACTAAAACATAAACTACCGGTAAGATTTATTTAGAAAGTATGGCCACTCCAAATGTGATTGGTGGGTAATTTTATCCTAATAACCATTACCTTTCAAATGTAGTGTCAAACTTTCCAAAGTGCATTCCATGAAACAGCTATAGTTCTGTTAGATGTTGTTATAAGTTAAGCACCCCTGCCTCCTCTCCTCCTCCCAAAAATAGCACAAAGAAACCCCTAGATCCTTTTTAAGGACTATTTCGTCATTTCTTTATAGTAAATAACTGAAAAAAACTGCCCAGTAAATCATGAATACGTTTTGCTTTGGAGATATCACTCACAGCACCCATGAAGCTCAACATCTCCTCCTAAAAATGCCACAGTCCATAAGGAGGAAAACAGCTGATCTTTGTACCATAATGACTATACTCTATGACCAGCCCCACAGCCATTTCTCATTAAACCAGGGGAGGTACCTAACCCTAAGGAACAACCAACCAATCCAGAAGTTGGGCTGTGATTTATGATACTGTGGCTTTGTAATTAAACAGCCACTCTGATTCTCCCTCTCGGGAATCTGAACCAGGACATATGGAGTAAATTGGCCAGCTGGTAATAGGAGGAGTAAGAGACAAGGCAACTGAATCATGGTACTAGGGGAGTAGTTGAGTTCAAAGTCACAACTTCCTGTTACTACAGAGACCTTGGATTCCCATCAATTATTAAGCTGCAGTTGTTGCAGCCTCCCACGAGGCCCAATTATTCCATTTTCCTACAATCCCCATAGCCTGGATACACAGATGAGATTCCTGTTTCCCTTTCTACTTTATGTAGTTTTAGAATAAATTCCCCATTTGTCAAAATCACCAAATGAGTTTCTTTATTGTCACCAAAAGAACACCCCTCCCCAGTCTTCCAGTAATCAGATTTATATTTACCTGGCCACGTTTCAGCAGAGTGTTTTTCTAAGATGCACTAACTCCAACGCAGAACTTTCCAGGCATATCTTTCACTGTTACACACTCTTTATACTTCTTTACATGCCCTTACATGAGCGAATAAGAGATTATTACTTTTTAATCTTCTCAAATTCATATTTTTAAAAAATGATTATGGGGAAGCCAGGATGGCTCAGCCGGTTAAGCGCTTGCTTTGCAGCCTCAGGGACTGAAGATCAAATCCAGGCCCCTGGCCCATGAGGGTCCATGAGTTAAACTGGGGTTTGCTTCCAGGCGGGAGGCCTGCAGCCAGGTTCTCGCCCGGCCCCTGCCCACGTGTGTGGAACTAAAACATCTCAAAAACTGATGACGTTCAACTATGGAGACTGCTCTGGCCCTCCCCCTTCTCTCTGACTCTCTCTGTCTCTGTCAAAAACAATAAAGTAAAATCTTAAAAGAAACACAATGATTATGTGCCCTCTTCTATTTGTAATATTATCTGCAGCATAGTTCACAAATAATTTTGGTCCACTTCTTGAAGCAGAGCTGTTGAGAGTCACTGTCCTAAGAAGCACAAAAGGTAGTGGTAAAAACTATAACACTGGATGTCAATCAGCATTTTTTTTATTGGCAAATCCACAAAAGTTGCATAATACTGTGTGGTGCTCTGGGTCTGAGATCTGTTGGAAGTTCCGCTCGGAATATGCATATGATGTAAGAACCCCTTCTTAACACAAGAGGGCACTGTGCCATCAGGATACCTACCTGAGAGGTTCCCACACACAGCAATTGCTTGTTACAGATGTTTCTACATTTCTGCACCACATTCAACCTTTCAGAAAAGCCCTCTGCTTTTTTTTTTTTCGCCATTCTTAGGCCAATCCTGATTCCTATGTTGAGTGAGAACAAGGAATTAAAAGAAGTTGCTGGAGACCAAGCTGCACAACAGTAAGACCAATTTGTAATTTTAGTCTATATTGTTCTGCCTCTAGCAGAGTCAGTAATCTTGATCTTTCTGGTCCTCATCCTCATTTAAAATTAATTTACAATCCAGGTAAACATGACTAAAGGCATAACTACATTGTTTTACATTAGAAGATAAGGTTAGATCCTGTTGATTCTTATTCTAATTTAAATGTGGGAATTTAAAGATTGGTCAAGTTAGCCCTACTAAAATTGTATGTAAAGTCTCAAGAACACCCTCCAAGTACTACCAATAATCTATTCTTACTATAAACCTTCTAGATCTAATTTAGAGGTTTTGACTTCTTTCCTCACAATACAAATGAAGGGGGAGTTCTTCAAGCAAGGTTTGTCTCAATGCTCATTAATTCCCTCAATATTTTTTGAACATCAACTGTGTGCCAGGCTGACATATCGGCAAAAATTCACAGTTGTGCTTTCATTAAGTTTTCAGTCTAAGATACAATAAAATAATGTTTTAAATTGTAAAATTGAACTGATAGGTGCTAGCTGCTAAGAGAGCTACATGAAACTATAAGTAGCTATAACAGGGAAATGTGCCTCATCCAGTAAGGGTGGTCAGGAAATGGTTCTCCTAAGAAAAAGATTCTTGAGACCTGACAAGTAGGTGCTAAATAGGCAAAGTGTGAGGGCAGGCAGAAATGAGTATGAGGAGAACAATCTCAGCATGTACCTCCCTCTGCCCCCCCCATCGCCCAATCCCCTCCCCCAAAATCTATGTGAGACCTGAGGAAAAATAAGGTGACTGTGGCTAGAGTTCAGTGTATGGTGAGGTAGCCAGAAGTTGGGCAATCAGCGGCTTTCAAAGCCATGGACATGGTTTTTGTTGTTGTTTTGTTTTTAAGATTTATTCTTATTGTTTTTGAAAGAGAAAGATACAGAGACAGAGAGAAGGGGAGGGCCCAGAACAGTCTCCATAGTTGCACATCATTGGTTTTTCCACATAGTTTCATTCCACAGGTAGGAGCGGGGCTGCACAGGGCAGGAACTGGGCCGGGGTCTCGCCTTGGTGAGAACCGAACTGGGGGCACTCCCCAGTTCAGCATGTGGGTCTGCACGGGCCAGAGCCGGGATTCGATCCTCGGTCCCAGGGGCTGCAACGTGAGAGCTTAACCCACTGAGCCATCCTGGGTTCCCGCCATGGACATGTTTTATTCTAAGAGCAACTGAAAGCCACTGAGTTTTAAGCAGGAGGTTGCGGGATCATGCTTGTATTTAACAAGGCTGTCCTGGTGCCGTGTGAAACGGGAATTCAGGAAGCCAGGTTAGGAGGCTATTGTTCTTCATGGAAGGATGACTCTGAAGGTGGAGAGTTGTTAAGGACTCGTGTTTATACAGCAAAATCCATAAACCTTGGTGATGGAGTACGTAAAGACTAAATGAGCTCATTGCACACTTGATTTCAAATTGGAAACTACTTCAAATTCGTTGATAAAATAGGCCCATCCTGAGTCCCAAGACTGAGACTTTGTGAGTGAGATTCCGTGGAGTTACTGCGGTTATTTCTGTAACTAAACGTTTTCATTGCACTTTCACGGGCCCTCTGAAAAAGGCTCCCTGTTGCAGTATAAATCGGCAGTGGCGTGCATGAAGGACCGTCCGAAAAAGGCGCTCGTCCCGGGATCACCAAGGCTTGGCACTCCTGGATTGCCATAAGAGCTCGAACCAGCGCTACAGCCCGGGGACCCTGGGAAGTCCCGAGAACGCGGCAGTCACGCCCGATCAGACGGCGCCGACGCCGCAAGAAACCGGCCTCCGTCCAGCGATGGGATTCACGGCGCCGGGCACTTCCGGGAAGCTCAAACCAAGGCCCTCTCATTCGCTACGGTGGCTGGGAAGGCCCTAGACTAGTAGGCTGCGTCAGCCTGAAAGAAGACGCCCGAGTACACAGGACTTCTCCGCTTAGAAAATGGTCCGGTCCAGTGCTGGCCGAGAATACAGCTTTAGCGTCTGCATTACCCTCGCCCCCGTCGCTCCCCAACTTCCTAAAGGACTGTCACTCAGCAAGCTTTCCCATTGGTTTACAGGCAGGAGAGCCCGCCTCCCTCCGTTGTCGATTGGCTGTCCGTTCAGGTTAGGAGGCGGGGTTTCGGTGCTTACAGGTTGCATCAGCTGGTCCCTTCCTGGCCACGTGGCTCAAGCGCAGGGCTCCCGGGATCCCCAGCCCACCTCCGACTGTCCTCCGCTTTGGTCTCTAGACCGTCGCCTGTGGGCTCCGTCTTCTCTTCGTGATTCGTCTGTGTCCGAGGAGAAGGCCAGCAGCCCTTCAGGGAAGATGGAAGGCGAGGAGAAGCCGGTGAGTGGGACCGGCAGGCTGGGCTGCGGCTCTTCTTGGTGCTCAACGGCCCTGCCAGGAAGAAAGACGCATTCTGGGCCGTGAGGGGCGGGCAGGGGAACGAGAGGGGGACGAGGAACGCCTGCGCAAGTCTGAGTCCCTTTCAGGGAGGCATCGGCCATTCATAAAGCAGGGCAGGGCTTTATGGGTCCATCCTCTTTTTGCAGATGAGAAAACTGACACCTTGAGTGAGTGAGTTGTTCAGAACCATACGTCTAATTCGGTATCGAGACAGAACTGCGGGATTCCCAGGCTCGTGTTATTACTTCACCTTACGCGAGAACATTCAAGAGCCTCATTTAATCCTAAAACCCTATTAAAGTTACATGGCTCCAGTTTAAGGAAGTGATAGCGAGTTCTGGAGATCTAATCCAACTTGCCTAAGTTTGGGTGGTTTATAATAAATGGTGGAGACCATGGGACCTGACAAACTCTAGAGAAGTTTACACGCTTCCCCAGCCTGGTGCTTGAGGCATGTCTTATCTAATTTCACAAATGCTAATCATTTCACCTTTAGACTTTCCCTTTGGTGTCATCAGTTGCTTAGGAACATCTCCCAGATCACTTTCAAGCCACCAGGTCAACGTTTTTGGGGTGTGTGTATGTGTGTGTTTAACAAATAAGTGTCAGGTATTCATTCTGCCAGGCACTGTGCTCTGCCATGCAACTAGAAAGGTGAATAGGACCCAGCCTGAACTTGAGGGCCTCACAGCCTAGTGTGTGAAAGACAGGAAAACACTCATTTTGCTGAGTAGCTACATAAGCCAGAAAGAAGCAGGAGTGCTGGACTCTGCTTGGGAAGACTCTTGAATTGAATTTGGGAGAATGAGGATAAATTTACCAGGTAAACCAGACAGGGCAGGGCTTTCCCCAGGTAAAAGGTACTGAAGGCAGTGAAAAGGCATCCTTGAATGAATTCTTTGGAGTTGCTTGCAAGAGATGCGTCTGAAGGGGGCGCTACAGCGATCAGAAGGATCTTAGGCAAGGATAGTTGAAATTGCTTTCTACACGTGAACGATTTTAAGCAGGGCAGTGATAGATGTGAATTGTAGTTTTAAAGATCACTCTGGCATTGGGGTGGAAGGTACATTGGAAAGAAATGAAACCACAAGCAAGCTTTTGTAACAGTCCAAGTGAGAAGTGGTGAGATCTTAAGCTAAAGCAGCCTCAACCCTAACTCTGACAGGACAGATCACTTAAAAACCACAATTTTCTCATCAGTAACATGAGTATGTCCTCTAACTCAGGGACTGAATGGAGAAAATTCATACACTCACATTCTGAACTATATAAAGTAAGTGGCTTTTTCAATCCATATTTTTTTATTTAGAAATGATCTTTACTATTTTGTAACTTAACTTTTTTGCTTAATAGTCTATAGTCAGTTTGCATGTCTATAAATGTTCTGCAATGCCATTCTTAATTGGAAGTGATCTATGGTTAACAAATACATGATTTCTCCCTTCTATAATAATAATTACACAATACCTAATATTTATTGAGTGTTAACTATGGAATCTGGCACTATATGACATATTCATTCAGTCCTCAAAATAATTATGAACTGGTTTGTTATCCCAATTAAACAAATGAGGAAACAGACATACTAACAATAACTTGCTCAGACCCAGTTTTCTGTAGCCAATACTCCTAATTGGAGGCGGTACTGTCCTGCCTCCCATCATTTGCCTGGAAACAGATCACGGACAGATACTCTGTCAAACTATTGGATTCCCAGAACACACCTGTCCCAGCTGTCAATCTCAGGTTACATTTACTTGAACTACACTCTGCACATACTTTTTTTCAACTCCTAAATATCCATTAGGAATTCTGTAACTTCCCTTCACAATGCACTGCTGTGTCTCAGCTTTAGAGTTGAAATTTTAGATTGCTTTTACATAAATATGTAAGACATAAACTCACGTATTTGTGTTCTGTTTTCATTGGAAATAGAGAATAGATGCCTGTTATCTTCCCACTTGTGATAAAGACAGAATGGGCCTCAGGGTTCCAAGAGAGAAGTTTCAATGTCCCACTTCTACTACTTACTTACCTGTATTAATGGACTAATTACCCTCTTTGGGCCAGTGTTCTCATTTGTAAAATAGAGAGGTATTTAGAATACAGAATCCTTTATGTTAATTGTCTTTCTCTTTTCCACTACTGCTATTCATTTGACAAGTATCCATAGGACCAAAACCAAAAACATCAGAAAAATAGAATTATTTTATTCTTTTTCCATTTTAAACCTACACAGACAGACTTGCAATTTGTTTTAACCCCTTCTCTTAAGAAATGCACTTGACTAGTTACCTCAGTTCTATAGTATAGCGAAGGCAGATAGAGACTCTTGTAACCCTGTTGGTTAGTACTTTACTCGATTAGCGTGGACTTCAATTATGTTCACTATTCATCTGTTGATTATAAATGAACCTTAAAAGTATATTAAATTCAGAATCCCAGAGTGGGGGAAGTTTTAGCCTAGCATGAAATTACAAGTTTTATATTTTTAAATTTTTTAGTTTATTTTTAAAGTTATGCAACTAACACATTTTATAAGATTCAAAAGAGCGTCCAAAGTGTCCAACTGTTAAATGGATATGTAAACATTGGACTATTATTTGACAATAAAAAGAATTGAAGTGCTGATTCTTGTAACATAGATGATCTTGTGAAACTTTTTGTGGTACAGTTTGCTTTAATGAAGTAAGAAAGACATTTCTGAGAAAATCTTCTTCATAGTATCCTATAATGTATTTCAGGGTTTCTCAGCCTCAACACTGTTGACATTGTAGCCTGGATAATTCTTTGCTGTGGGAAGCTGCCCTGTGCATCTACCCACGAGGTGCCAATTGCACCCTCTAGTTTAACACCAAGAATGTCTAAATGTCCACTGGGAGGCAGAATTGCTTCTGGTTGAGAAACACTGCTATAGACCGACTCTGCTGTTGGTTGCTTTTTATAAAAAGATTTATTTTGATTGTTTTTGACAGAGAGACAGAGAGAAGGAGGAGGGCCCAGAGCAGTCTTCATATTTGCACGTCATCAGTTTTCAATATAGTTTCATTCCACAGGTGGGCAGGGGCTGCACAGAGCAGGAACTCCCCCAGAGACCTCCCGCATGCGAAGCACTCCCAGGGCGGGAGCTGAGCCAGGGGGCCTCCCACATGGGAAGTTCACCCCATCATGTGGAACCCCATGAGCCAGGGCTGGGACTCAATCCTCAGACCCCAGGCTACAAGACGAGTACTCAAACCGTTGAGCCATCCCCGTATCCCCATTGGTTGCTTTTTTTGCACAGGACTTACTACTTTAAAACTTTCTATGATTTCATGTACTTCTAATTGAAGTACACATTCCTTGTAGTAACTTTTAATATGTGGTCTGTGTGACGTCTAGTCTGTCCTAACTTATGTTATTTCCTAAAACAATCCTGCTTTAGTCATCCTGATTGTGTTTGTGTCTGTCTGCCTCTCTCAACATTTCCCACAGTAAGTTTATGTGTACACCTAGAACACACTTCCTCCATTCTCAGAATTCAACCTGTTGAAATCTTGAAAGCCTTAACACTTTACTATTGACCTTGCTTGTTTGTCATCTAATCATAGTGCTGCAACTGTGTTCTTTTCTCCTCCAGGAATTTTTCACCTATGCATACCTTAGTTTCCCTGGAGAGATTAAGTTTATACATGGTAGGGATTGGGCCTTATGTTTGCTTCTTTGTGTCTACATATTTAGCATATGTCTGCATAAAACTGAAGCGAGAGTCATGGGAACAGTCAAAATAAATGAAATGTGAAGACTTGAACATTATCAAATTATTCCTCTCCACTTTTTTAGGACTTATCTTTATTGTATGTTGTTTACTTGTCTTTGACAGTGGTCACATTTTCTAGTTTTTCAAAATCGGACTTTCACTTGTTTACAAATAGATGCTACAATAACATCCTCCGATCTTTTCTAGGGGCAGGATGGAGGGGCATCAAATCAGATTAAAATGTAAAACCTTCTTTTCTTTTTTGTTTCTTTAGGTAGGTGCCATTGAGGAGAAGCGAAAGGAAGGAGGCAAGAAGAAGAACAAAGAAGGGTCTGGGGATGGAGGTCGAGCAGAGGTAAGTGTTTCGGGGTTCTGTTATCAAAAATGGACAAGTGGCAGGGAGCCAGCTGCCTCAGACTTATCCTGTGAACAACGTTAGTGGTTTACATGGGGCTGTAAGATGACAGTAGATGGAATAGTCAGAAGGATTAGGAAAGACTTGCAGTTGTTTGTTATTGAAAGAGGAAAACCACTGAAGTATGGTTGTAAAATAATTTATGAGATTAGATATGAAAGTCAGAGAACAAAAGTTGGAGAAAGGGGGACTGTGGTAATGAGTTCCAGATTGTGAAACTCACGTTAGCTGTGTTATCATTTCATTCAATGACCTTATGGGGGAGAGACTTGGTGTCTGAGCTATACTGAATGCAACAGACACCGTAGCAAGCCCACTTCCTTGACCCCATTCACACTGTTTGCACCTGGGCCTGCCACTAGGGTTTGGTGTTAAGCCAAGGCAAATCTACTTGAGGCCTCAAGTATAGAGAAAAGGCTTTCAGTTCCCTGTGCTTTTTGAAAGTCAGCCCAGACTCAACCTGGTTCCTGGGTGTCCTGCTTTAGGAGGCAGTTAAGCTTGTCTCCCTACTTTATTTTTTAAGTTGAACTGCTGTGAACTGTGCTTCACTTTTTGTTATAGTCATTGCAACCATTTTATTAGAGACCCTTTAGAAAACTACCAGAATGCAGAAGAACAAAGGAATAAGCTTTTAGGATGTATACTGTGCACAATAAACTGGCTTGAAAGAGCTGTTATTAGAAATGTCCCGGGGAAGCTGGGATGGCTCAGTGGGTTAAGCGCTCACTTTGCAGCACCGGGGACCGGGGATCGAATCCCGGGACCGGGGATCGAATCTCGGCCCCGGCCCGTGCGGAACCATGTGCTGAACTGGGAGCTCCCCCAGTTCAGTTCTCTCTCTGTCTCTGTCTCTGTATCTCTCTCTCTCTGTCAAAAATAAATAAATAAAAATATATTTAAAAAAAAAAAGAAATGTCCCGTTGCTAAATTGATAGTGCTTTCATTTACCTAAGGGTAAGTTTGTAGGTGGTCCAGAACCATTAAGTGTTGCTGAGAGTCCTAGCTAACCATTTCTCTGATCTTTTGTCCATTAAACTAATGTAATTGTGGGGGAAACTGTTGATTGTGAATTTTAAAATTTGTAAGAAAACAGAAAAATGCATACCAGTCCCTAATTTCCTTTTTATACTTTCAATACAATAATAGTACAGGCTATTCTGTCGCAGCTTGAGGATTAGCCTGGAAATAGGATACAAAGAGTACAATTAGAGGACTTCTCTGAATAGAGAATTGTAAGTGCAGCATAATTATATCTGCATTAACTGATCTGTCTGGAAACGTGTACAGTGAGACGACCAGGGTATTTCCTCCTCCTCTGTGCCCCCATCATGTATGTGCTTATCTTGTTCACCTTCTAAGGGAAATGTGCAGGTCTTTCTCTACTCTGCCTCCCAGGGCCCGACACAAGACAGTATGTGCTCCATGAATGTTGAATACATTAAATTTGACACTGAGTCTTTCTGATTAGGAAGTGCCCATTGCATGTGGGGATACACTGCAGTAAGACACACAAGGTCACCGGGGTGGGAGGGCCGTACTGATGTTTCTTAGTCGGTAGAACTAGGTAATGTGCTTCAGCTGAGGGGTTCAGGTTGTGGTTATAGAATGACATGCTGTGAGCTTTTAGTTAACTCCCTGGGGCTTCACCCCCCGAGGTTTATGGGCCCCAGTGATAATTTAATGAAAAGCTCCTAACAATGACCTGAATGACTAGAGAAAATAAAAAAAGGAATTGTACGGGGCTGAAGGCTGAGAAAAATTATGATTAAAATGAGAAGGAAATTTTGTATAAGAGGGGAAAAAAGTACTAATAAGATAGTACTAATAAGATACGAATAGTTCTAATAGTTGTATGCAAACAATGTGAAAAATTTTTTTAATGATATGGCTATTGTTTTCTTTTTTACTATTATTTTACTATTCCCTCATATTGAGGGAAATGTGAACCTCTGAAGTTGTCATAGTGGGTAACTATGATCACAAGGAACCATAGTACCCAAGCTGGGTGGACAATGACTCCACAGTGTATGGTTGATTTTTATTTTTTGTTATCACAGTCATTTTCTCAGGGGTTAGATACTAGCTTGAACTCCTTTCAGATTGTGTGAGGTTACTATATATTATATATAGAATTTTGGGTAGCATTGTCAAAATTGAATAAGTATTAAAGCATATATTTGAATAAGCTATTATAGATGACTGATTTAACCCCTCAAGCCCTTTCAATGTGCACGTGTACGGACCCTATTTTCTCTCCCAGCAGCGTTTCGACATTCCGCTTACGTCCACTTGCCTCATCCATCAAAATTTTGTGAATGTAGATGATATACTTTTTGAGATATCGCATTTAAATGAAGTCAGTGTCCACACCATGTATTTGAGACAAATTTAAATGCCGTCTGGGGAGGTTAAGTCCTCAAATGTTAAATCGAGGCTTGAGGGTTAAGTCCTTAAAATGTTAAGTCAGTGCTTGAGGGGCTACAAGAAAAAAAGCCACCGTATGGAAATAATAGGAAAATGGTAATAATGGTCCATTTTGGATATTGGCAGCCCAGCTAGGTATTATTTATACTCTTCTATTTTTTTTTTAATTTCTTAAAAATTGTGAGAAGAGAACATTTAATTCCTTTTTTTACCTTAATTTAGGACAACAATAAGGTAGTGCTTGCTGACTTTGGCAATCCAACCACATTGGATTAATAATCATGGTTTTTATATTATCTTTTTATTATTCCTTCCCCTTTTTAAAAAAGGAAATCAAATATATACTGATTATTTATTTCCTCATTTGTTGTCTTGCAGTTGAATCCTTGGCCTGAATATGTTAACATGCGTCTTGAAATGTATAATAAACTAAAAGCAGAACACGATTCCATTCTGGCAGAAAAGGCAGAAAAAGACAGCAAGCCGATTAAAGTCATTCTGCCCGATGGTAAACAGGTGGATGGGGAATCCTGGAAAACTACACCATATCAAATTGCTTGTGGAATTAGGTATAAGCTACACCTATCTTGACCTTCTTTGTTTGTAGTTAAAGGTTTTAAAAGTTATCTTGCCAAGATTTATCCTCATAATATTTTTATGTTACTGTTCAATGTTTTTAATGTTTAATTGACATCTTGAGGGATTATTTTTTATTCTTAATTTTATTGGGGTGACATTGGTTGGTAACAATTACATAGTTTCCACATGTACAATTCTACATTACATTGTCTATGCATTGCATTATGTGCCCACCACCCAGAATCAGCTCTTTTCATCACCATATATTTGATGACCCCTCCCTACTGCCCCCCACCCCACCCCGCACACTCTCTTCCTCCTCTCCCCTTCACTGCCCTCAGGTAACCACTAAACTATTGACTGTGTCCATGAGTTTTTGTTTCTTTGTTACTTTTAGTTTTATATTCCACCTATAAGTGAGGTCATATGTTTCTTAATTCTTTCAGTCTGAGTTATTTTGCTTAATAAGATGGTTTCAAGATCCATCCATGTTGTCACAGTGTCTGTGTTTCATCTTTCCTTGTCGCTGAGTAGTATTGCATTGTGTAAATGTACCACAACTTCTTTATCCAGTCATCTATCGAAGGGCACTTTGGTTGTTTCCATGACTTGGCGACTGTGAACAGTGCTGCGATGAACATTGGGGTACATATATCTTTGCGAATTAAGGTTTTCAAGTTTTTTAGGTAGATACCCAGAAAAGGGATTGCTGGGTCATATGGCAATTTCATTCCAAGTGTTTTGAAGAGTCTCCATACAGCCTTCCATAGTGGTTGTACCAGTTTACATTCCCACCAGCAGTGTATGAGGGTTCCTTTTTGTCCACAGCCTCTCCAGCACTTGTTATCCCTTGTCTTGTTGATGATAGCCATTCTAACAGGTGTAAGATGGTATCTCATTGTGGTTTTTGTTTGCATCTCCCTAATTGCTAGTGAAGTGGAGCATTTTTTCATATATCTGTTGGCCATTTGTATGTTTTCACGAGAGAAGTGTCTGTTAAGGTTATCTGCCCATTTTTTAATTGGATCATTTGTTTTTTTGTTGTTGAGTTGTATGAGTTCTTTATATACTTTAGGTATTAGCTCCTGATCAGAGGCATTGTTTGCAAATATTTTCTCCCATTCAGTTGGTTTCCTTTTTAAATTGTTGACAGTTTCCTTTGCTGTGCAGAGCTTTTTAGTTTGATATAGCCCCATTCATTTATTTTTGCTTTTACTGCTAAGGGATTTTTAAAGTTAATTTCTGAGAGACTCGGCTTTGGTCTTAAGAAGGATTTCATATTACTAGTTTTTATACTTTGATCATGAATGTCACAAAACCAAATAAACAGTGTTTCACCTATTTTGACTTAAATGCCTCACTTTTGAAGTTAAATGAAGATTGGTCATCTCACATGGGAAACTAATACATGACACATGAAATATATGTACTGTATCTATAAATCCAAAGAAAGCCCATGTCTAATCTTAAAACTTAACACTTTTATTGTGTTAGGAATAAATAACTGAGAATTAGATGTATGCTTTGTAGAAGTATAAATGTTTTTTAAATCTGATATGATATTGAGATCAGTAGTTGGTCAGTATATCAGAAAATGATAAAGCTGGATAAGAATAAGTTGATGTATGTATCTTGTACAAGGAGTTGGCAAACTGGTCATAGCCTGTTTTTTTACAGTCCAAGAGTTGAGTGGTTCGTAAATGATTGAAGAAATAAGATAGTAAGAAGAATATGGAACAAAGACCAGGTGTGGCCTGCAGTCTAAAAATATTTCTATGGCCATTTACAGGAAAGATGTGCCACTCTCTGCCTTAAACATTTTAATGTAAAACATGTAAATATATATTTATTCACTATTTATATATACATATGTAAATGTGTATATGTATGTATATATGTATGTGTGTATGAAATCAAGACTTTTTGGAGTACAGTGCTGATTGAGTTTTGTGCTATCTTAACATACTTGAGAAGCAATCTGAGTGCAGCATAGCATCCTTTCAGATTTTTATAGTTAGTTCATCCACACCTAACTCGACATTATATTTTTTAGTGATTTTCCTTTATCAAGCCTTCCCAAACATTTAATTTAGTTTTCACAGAGACCATAATTCCCCAGTATTATTTCTATTTGTTCATACTATTTAATTATATGTTGAGTTGAACCACATATAATCACCATATGGTTGTCAAAAATGGTCGATTATCATCTATTTCATATCGTTGAACCTAAAACATAAAATAACAAGTAAATAAACAGTTTGGGAACCAACCCAGCTGACTGTTAATGAGTCTTCAATGTGCCAGGAACATTGGTCAGTACTTTTTACAAAAAGAATATGGTGTGTTTTAGTTAACTTCACCATTGCTTCCACCTAAAGTACTTCTACCTTACTCCAAAGAAAATAAGAGAGTAAGTTGTAAAATTAACAAAATTTCCCTGTGAGATCATAAATAACTGTGTAGACCTTTAAATACCAGTTCAGTCTGTCTTTTTAGAAGTAATTTTGAAGGTCATTTGAGTAAGAGATCCCTCCATGGTTGCACACCGATAGTGTAGCTGTGATGGTATTAATATTCAGGCTCCTATTAGTCCAGGAACTTTTTCTCTACATTATACAGTATTGTCCTCCATATTACATTATAATTTATCAAATGGTCAATTAAAAATAATTTTTTGAGAACTGTAATATTCTAAATTGAATTACATAGACATTGATGAGCTTTAGAGCAGGACTTAAGTCACTGATCTGCAAGTGAAGGTGCTTTATGACATTTTTGCAGAAGTCCAGAATAACTCCTTGTTCTGTGAAAACTTACAGCATGAATGACAGGCTGTTTAAAAGTTCAGTTGATTAGGTGTGAACATGAATGGGAAGAAAAAGGGAAAGCATGCTCTATTGCTTCAGAAGATTCTTTGAAATTTTGTTAAAGCGTGGATTATATTATCCCTTCTTTGGAAAATTGAAATGATCCAATATGAGCCATGTGTGATTTCCATTTTCAGAATTGAATATGACAGGTAAGAGAAAAAGAAGGCATGTTCCATTTGCTTCAGAAGGCTTTTCTGTGAAGTTTTGTTAAAGTATGGATTGTTTTATTCCTTCTTTGGAAAATTGAAATGATCCAGTATGAGCCATGTATAATTTCCATTTTCAGAATAACTCTATTGTCAGCATCTCGGGGCATGATTTTGAACCGTAAGATACAATCATTCCCCTCCCTCAAGATATAGAGCATAGTAGTTTTCTTTTGATCAGTTCTTGAATCTTCTGAAAACTGTTTTATACCAATGATAATATACATCTGTCTCTGCCAAATCCATGTACGTTTTATGAAATGAGCATATTTTGTTCATTTTATTGGCTCCATTTGATCTCAGGAGAAAAGGAAACATTGGCTGTAACCCATGAGAAATTAAATGGGATAGGAATTTATTGTTTACCTTCTGTTTGTTCTATGTCCTTAAGTGGGGGAGGCTGTGTAAACTTGGATGTAAACTCTCAGTCAGAGCAAGGAGAACCACCTAGCACAGCACAGCAACTAGCATAGCTAGCTCAAGGCTTCTGGTGGTATATTTAAAGACAGAGTGTAAAGGTTTTGTACTTCTCCTTCCTAGTGTAGTGTTGCCTGCTTTTTGTTGAGTTGTCATGACTACTGTAATCTGTCGTTGCTCTACCTACACATTCGGATCCACAGTCTGACTGACCTTATTCAATTCTGCTCTAGCCACGAAGCTTCCCGAACCTACCTTAACTTGCATCCCTGCATGTTCCCTCATCTGGAATGCCATCTCATCTCCTTTTCTTCCTGTCCATATCTTTTGGTCTTCCGTTCCTCATTACTTTATCCTCAGAACCTGTCCAGGTTACTCTGACTCGCCTTGCTTTCCCCTTTCTCAGAATTCCTGTGGCTTTTGCACTTTCTTGCTGTGGCCTGACCGCTCATCGCTTGATAACATTTTGTGTTGTTCTGTATACTGTGTCTAAATGGCATTTTTATCATAGTATTAAAAGGTTTTATTAACTAGTCCTTTATTTTACCTATATATTTGTTATAAATAATACCATGTTAGGCATTTGAGTAATTTATTCTGAGGTTCACATTGCTTCTCAAAAAAATTTGTGACAGATTTCAAACTGGTGGAAGAGCAGAGAAGTTACTTTGTAGCTTCTTCCTTCACCTGCTCCCCTTCCCCCACCCTTTTATTTTCTATTGAAGTCCTAGTACCTTGGCTTTGTGGAGAACTTATTTTAAAATTAATGAAACCACTGAAACTGTTACTGTTTATCAGAGTTGCCATATTTGCTTAAATAAGCATTAAATGTCATAAGAGAGTATTCTAAATTTTCAGGATCTTCTAATTCTTAGGTACTTCTACCTTTTGGGGGTTTATCACTTTTTGCATTTTATTTCATGTTAATATATAGTGTTTATTTTCCTGTTCTTGTTCTCAAATTAAGTGTTGTGTAGCAAAAGATTCTTTTCCATATTGTGTTTTATATATACTGTATATTTTTTAAAGTCAAGGCCTGGCTGACAATACCATTATTGCTAAAGTGAATAAAGTTGTTTGGGACCTAGACCGTCCTCTGGAGGAAGATTGTACCTTGGAGCTTCTCAAGTTTGAGGATGAGGAAGCTCAAGCAGTAAGTTTTTACTCAGTACTCTTTGAATTTCAGGATGAAGATTCTCATTTGCAATGTTTTCCAGCTCATTACTACTGCCAGTGGGTGCTGAAGTTTATGGATGTCTCATTGCCGTATTTGAAATCTTCATTTTGTCTTTTGTTTAGGGAACATATTAAAAGTGCTTGCCTTTTAAAATTAAGAGGTGAAGTTGAATAAATCTTTTTTCGCTACTAGATACTAAAATGGGAAAAATATTCTGGGAATTCTATTAAAATCTTATTAAAAATTAACCAAGTAAAATTTGTTTTCTTAAGCAAGATATATATATTTAATAAATACATTTGAACATTACTTAAAGTACTCCTCATACTGTACAGTTGATTTCCACACTTTTCTCATCTTAAAATGCAAAGCTGCTAAAAGCACTATAAAAATCAACTTGCCTTTGATGGCAAGGTTTTCTCCTTCATGATGGTCTACTATATAAAAGAAAGTAAAATATGTTATTTTGTTTTGTTTCATTGATAATGGTTTACTTAATGGTATGTGAATCAGTGGTTTTCAAATGTATTGTGAATTCCTTAAATTTTTAAAGATAATTTCAAAAACCATTTGGGTACCTTACTATTAAATCTTAAAAACATTGCTTTATATATTCCACCTCATCTGAATGACCACCTTGTAACCAAGTACTGCCATTTGATTTTAGTGTTCATATGTTTGTCCTTGTATTTTATAATTGTGATGTAGGGTCCAGTTGTACCCCCTTAACTGTTTGGGGCCAATAAGAAAAAGGCAGACATAATTCTTAAGTGATGCTCCATAGTCAAGTACAGGCAGAGCGTAGCCCATGGGATGTGGGCACACTGAGGCAAAAGACCCTGGGCCACTACAGTCAAGAAGGCAGTCACATTGTGAGTGGCAATTATTTTCAAGGAACAAAAGCCATCTCATTTAATTAATGATGCTAATTTGAATTTAATTCACTTGAAAACAAATTAAACTAGATAATTTCTAAGGTATAAATACAGTCTAGTAACTAGCATCCTTTTATATTATTTGGGCACTGAATAGGGTCTCACTGGAGTTTGTAGGTTTGTAAACTTAGCTATGTCTTGGACTTATTTGTAATAAATTTTATATATCTCTTTCAGACAACTATATTAACTTACAGCTTGTATGCCAAGTCTCAAACCTTCTCATTTGTCTTTAAATTTCTAGGTGTATTGGCACTCAAGTGCTCACATAATGGGTGAAGCCATGGAAAGAGTCTATGGTGGATGTTTATGTTATGGTCCACCAATAGAAAGTGGATTTTATTATGACATGTACCTTGAAGAAGGGTAAGTTATGGAACTGGATAAAGACAAATAAAATCTGAAATACTATGGGTCTATACATTCTTTTTAAAGAATTATCAAAGGAGGAGGAATGAAATAAAGCTTATTGCTTCCTAGTCACCAAGTATTCCCACTACCAAACTTGAATTGTTGTAGTAACTTATAATTTTGTAAAGACTTTAGTAGAAGCTTTGTTCCTGATTGATGGTGATAGAACTCTAAGGTATAGTGGGAAATAAAATGAAGCTGGTCATCTCCCCTTTAAACCTGATGGTAGAGTTGGAGGAAAGATTCACTGGTGGGAACAGTATCCATTATGACCAGGTAGAAGCCTCTGAAAATATAAATTATAAAAATGATTTATAAAAAATGCCTAGTTTACAATTCTAATATCTGATGCAAGGATCTGGTTTTTCATATTAAATCCTTGAAGTATTCTAAAGAAATGTTTGTCCAGCCTATGGTATGAGTAGAATGGAATGGAAAGACATTAATACTACTTTCTTCTTCAGGGGTGTGTCCAGCAATGACTTCTCTTCTTTAGAGACTCTATGTAAGAAAATCATTAAAGAAAAACAAGCCTTTGAAAGATTAGAAGTTAAGAAGGAAACTTTGTTGGAAATGTTTAAGGTAAATTGAACTGTAGCATATGGCATCCACTTTTATATCACTCATTAATGTTATTTGAAGTTGTCACCCTGGGGGTTAGTGGACTAAGTTGAAGCCTGTCCTATTCTTTAGAAAAATTTAACAATATTTTCAGAACATGAGATATTGACATATTCATATTTATACAATGCTTTGATAAGGTACACTTTAAATTATATTTTAGCTTACGTATTTCAAGGTAAAAATTAAAGAAGTGTTTTTAAAAAATTAATTTTCCAATTTTCAGTACAACAAGTTCAAATGCCGAATATTGAATGAAAAAGTAAATACTCCAACTACAACAGTTTATAGGTGAGACTATCAAATGTGATTAAATACAATTGCTGTATATGTCATTTCAAGTCTTTATTAAATTTCTTTCATTTTTATCTTTAGGTGTGGCCCCTTGATAGACCTCTGCCGGGGTCCTCATGTCAGACACACTGGCAAAATTAAGACTTTGAAAATACACAAAGTAAGCAGTGTAACTTCAAAGACTCTATAAATGTATTTGTCTAGTATAGATTTATGTTTAAACTTGTATTGGTTTCCCTTTCTACCATTTTTCTTTTGCATATGTAAGAATGGATTATTTTCTCATTCTCCCTCCTGACTGGGTGTTAAATGTTACTAGCCATTTTTAGCTGAAATTCTCTCAAGCAGTGGCTGATTGGCTCTTCATCATGAGAGCACTTGGGAGTAGAGGTTTGGGGAATCCACCAAATCAGTTATGGGTCATATGACTCTAAAAAGCCTTAAGACTCACTTTAGGAGTATGTGTTTTTGCCTTTTGTGCATCTAAGGTAATAGTTACCCAAATTCTTGTTAACTGAGCTAATCCTACATACTAGTTTATAAATCCTTTATGATCAATTGTTAAAATGCACTTTAAATCATAAGAATGATTGAGTCATTTCAAGATTTTTTTTTTTTTTTTTTTTTTTTTTTTTTTTTTTTTTTTTTTTTGCTGGTTAATTTTCCATTTTGGCTCAATTATTTTGTGAGAGATGCCCTTGGAGTTAGTCGTGTTCATGGAGTTGTAGTTTGTGTGGGTATTGAGGGGTAGGCTCTTTAGAGGGAATTAAACAGCCAGCCTTGGGCTGTGGACTGTGCAGCTAACTGTTCTACCTCGGCCTTAGGGCAGCTGTGAGATGTTTACTAAGTGTGCACTTTTTGTGCCATTTTCTTCTATAAGGATGACTATGAATTTGATTCATAAGATGACTATGAGAAATAATATCTAACTCTTAAAATAAGTAAAGTATTTATAAATCTGAATACTGCCTCATGTTTAATTCTTGTTTTCAGAATTCCTCCACATACTGGGAAGGCAAAGCCGATATGGAGACTCTCCAGAGAATTTACGGCATTTCATTCCCAGATCCTAAAATGTTGAAAGAGTGGGAGAAGTTCCAAGAGGAAGCTAAAAACCGAGATCATAGGAAAATTGGGAGGGTATGTTAAAAAAGAACAATAATGTATGGAGACTGTTTTCTTTATCTCCACTTGAAATTTAGCTATAGTAAGTACTAGGAATTGCCTCTTGAAGAAATGCTATAGCTTTCAAGTATTGAACTATACCCTATATAAGCTATAAATTACTTACTGATTGTCCACATTATCCTTCTGAAGTATGCTCAGTACTACACAAAAATTCATTTTAACTACTTTTATGGAAAACAGATGCTGATGACCTATAATTTTTTATAAAATAAGTATAGCAATGTTTCATAGAGCTGGGAGATACTTTGGACGTCGCCTGGTCTCACTGACTTATTTTAAAGATGTGGAAACTGAGTCCGAGAAAGATTAATCTACTTGTTGCCCAAGGTGATACAACAAGTCACCACTGTATTTTATGGTATCATTTCCTTTGTCCTACTCCTGAATGTTTTCTAAACTGGAAGTTAGGTTTTAGATGGAAACCTTTCTTTCTGAAATTTTGTTTAGTCTGTGCCAGCCATCCTTCGCTGTTAGATTACAAAGCTTGAATAAGAGGCAGCGTCCACTGTCATGCTGCCTTGACTGCCTGAAATAAATACCAGCAGTAAGGAAACCAGCAATTATTGGGGCACCTCCCTGAAAAGTCAGAGAATTTGTGGGTAGGCAAGAAAGTAGATGAGTTCATTCACCATGACTCAGAGTCACCAACTTAATCTCCATTTTCTATCTTATTATCAGTGTCCTTTCCCTAATCTCCTTCCTGCTACTCCCACTTAAAAAAAAAAAAAAAAAAAGTAATTAAAAACAACCAGCTCTTAGAGCTTTAAAGAAGTAAAACTATGAGAGTTCCCTCTGTGGAAAGAAAAGAACTAAGACCCATGTTCCACGTCACTCTTGGGTAAACCTGACTAGATTTAGGAATGTAACAGGCAGGGAACCATATTGTAAAACAACTACAATTCTGTACCATTAAATTGCACACCAGAAATTTTGACATGCTTTCTTTCACTTGCGAATGGCACAAATTAATATATGAGACATCATGACCATATTGTGAATTTAAGAACACTTGAAGTTTTATGTTGATGTAATATACATATATAAGCATTATTTTGTTTTTCTTTTACCCAGGACCAAGAACTGTATTTCTTCCATGAACTCAGCCCTGGAAGTTGCTTTTTCCTGCCAAAGGGAGCATACATTTATAATACACTCATTGAATTCATCAGGGTAAACCATACTCATTATTTTCTTCTGCAGATTAAGGACGTAAATTGAGTTTGTTAAATAAGGTCTCCTAAAGGAAAGATAATCTTGTCTTTAAGAAGAAACATTTAAAAGAATAAGTAAAAATGGAAGTCTGAGGTCTCATATAATGTTTTAAAACTTCTTTCTTCCTAACACACGATTTTTGTCCATATACCTGGGTATGAACATAGTAGAGAAGCCTCTGACCTTGAAATGGGACCTGTGATCTTTTATGCAAGAGCTCTATGCTCTGATCATTCATTTGTATTCTCCTAGAAAAGCAAGTTAGTTTTTTACATTGTGTTTTTTTTCTTTGTAGATTATGAAACATTTAAAGCATACATTTATGGAAAATAATATCACCAACCTCTATATACTCAGGACCTAATTTTTTTTTTTTTTTAAATATTATTATATTTTATTGTTAAATTTAATGGGGTGACATTGGTTGATAACAATCAGACAGTTTCCCAATGGACAACTCCACATCACATCACCCATGCATCGCATTATGTGCCCAGCTCCCAGAATCAGGTCCCCCTCCAACCCGATATAGCTGATGCCCACTCCCCGCTCCCCGCACAACTCTCCCTCCCCCCTCCCCCCTCCTCCCTCCTCTCCAGGTAAACACCAAACCATTGAGTGTGTCCATAATGCTGGTGCCCTCTCCCACCTCCCCTC